>PVIR01042848.1:0-11999 GCA_004026965.1 Petromus typicus | reverse complement strand
GGGGGTTTCTGTCAGGACTGACTCTGTGGACGCTGGCCCGCGTCCTGCTGCCAGTCCTTGTGGTGGGAGTGGAAGTGGGCATGTCCTCTCTGCTGCGAGGCTGGGTCTGTCTGGGTGGCCGCAGTATGGCCAGGAAGCCTCCGCTGTTCACCTCGCCTTCGGGTTCTGGACTTGGCTGAGAGTCGTTGCTGTGGTGGACAGTGGTCTAGAGTTCAATAAAAGCCTCCTCGTGAGAGAATTCTGCTAAGAAGGAAGGGACCAACAGGCCATGGCGCTTTTCACGCTTAGAGCTAGCTAGGGAAAAGACAACAGAGTTGATAAAAATTTGAGATTTTAAGTTAAGATCCAGGGATGTAGCTCAGTGTGCCTGGCAAGCACAATGTCCTGGGTTTGATCCCTGATCACAAATTTTTTATTTTTTAGTTTTTTTTTTTTTTTTTTTTTTTCAGTTTTTCAAGACAAGGTCTCACCTTGTAGTTCAGGCTGGCTCTGAACTCACTATGCATCGCAGGCTATCCTCACACCCAAAGTAATCCTCCTACCTCTACCTCCTAAGTCCTTGGATTACAGGCATGAGCTACCATGCCTTGCATTGTGATACGTGGTTCTAAGGATCAAACTTGGGACTTTGCGCTTGCCAGGCAGATGCTAGAACCACTGAGCTAAATCCCTAGCCCCACCAAAAAAAATTTAAGTTCTGTTTAAAATTCAGGTAGAAAACAAGGCTGGGCTTGGTAGTGCATGCCTGTAATCCTAGTTGCTGTTCAGGAGGCTGAGCCAGGAAGATGGTGAATGGGAGGTCAGCCTGAGCGACGTACCAGGACTGTCTCACAAAGAACAAACACATAGGCGTATAGCCCAGAACATTGAGTCTGATGGACCCTTTCTCTGCTCTGCTCCCAGCATGCGGTTCATGTTTTCTTAGAACAGTTGGTCCCCAATCCTGACATGGCGTTGTAGAGGTGAGATGTACGGCACCTGCTCCTATGAGTTTGCTAGCTATTGGTTAATGAACTTCCCCAGAAAAGAGGTGAATACTGCTTTCAGCAACAAGAACCTGTCTGAAGCCCTGCGTCATCTTGCGTCAGCCTGGCCGCTGTGTGGCCACCGTGTACCCAGTCTGCTGGACAGTGTACCCCTCCTGCCTGCAGAGCAGCGCTCCGTCCCCACCTGCTCACCAGCAGTTTGCTGATTCCCTAAGAGTTTGTGTAGTAATGCTTGCTTAATTTTTTTCTCTTCATTCTTGTTTTATTTTTACTTTTTTTTCTTTGTGATGTGACATTTTCAGCTGATGTATTGAAAGCAAATCCTTCTAATTGGGGAGCCCAGATCATAAGAGTGAGTTTTTCTACTGGTGTCTTTAGCTGTGTACCTTTTTTGTGTATGTCCCCCCCATTCAAAACAACTCAAAGCACGTTTCATAGATACTAGGTAAGCAAGTTCCTCTGTCTGTTGGACATCACGCTGTCCCTAAAGCAATGTGCACTTTATATTGGGTCAGATTACCTAATGCTGTTGTAAAGGCATAGGCTGATGCAGTTTTTTATTTCGGGTTTTTTTTTTTTTTTTTTTTTTATAATACTGTGTAGCACACCAGGATATTTTTAGTTCTGTTGCATTAGAGATAGATCTGTATAGACTATCACTACTAGTGTGTTGTGGCGCTGCTGTCTTTTGGTTATTACTTCTTTTGTTTTAAGGAAAATTATAAGGTAGCTTCTGAAAATAGAAGCTCCATTCAGCCTTCTGGATTCTAAGTAATAGATCTGATTAATTGGTTCTCTGTACTCATCCTCTGTCTCTGGACCGTGATAGAATGAAAAGCTCTCCAGTGCTCTGACTGCAGCCGGCTGGCTCAGAGCAGGTGCTCAGGCTGCAGAGCACTAAGGCCCCGGCAGTGGAGGCCTGTCAGGTTGTCCAGTCACGCAGGAAACCTCTGCTCCTGCTGAAAAGAAGTGACCCCGTCGCGGTGGAGCCCGTGCGCTCCCCATCGGTTCTGAGTCCGGTGACCTCCCATGTAAGCTGTGCATTGCTTTTGAAGGTCTCACGTCTTGGGAAACTTCTGTACTGGTTTAACCCTGTTCTGTTCCCTTTGGCCTGTGTCACAATAATTTATCTCATGTTCTGTTTGTCTAGTTTTGTATCCTGGAAGAGGAAGTGAATGATTAGTCTCATCTTTCCTCCCAGTTCTAAAATTTGTTTGTTGCTCCTGAAATCATTTTATTCTGCCCAATAAAGCAAACGATACTTGTCTCCAGTAGAAGTGCAGGCCGTGTAAGTATGTGCCAGACAGCGAGCGCTGTACTCTGCATTCCCGCAGTGTCGTGCCCACTGCTGAGTGCGTGTGCAGACCCTCACGGCTTTGCCTTCAGACCCCTGACATCCCCTCACTCACCTGCTGTTCTTTCTCTCTCACCCAGAGACTAAAAGATCTCAAGCAGAGGGAATTTGCACGGAATGTCTCTTCAAGGTCCCGCAAGGATGAGAAGAAACAAGAAAAGGCCCTGCGGCGGCTCCACGAGTTGGCAGAGCTAAGAAAACAAGCAGAATGGTGAGGGGTCTCCTCTCAGGGTTGTGCAGATGATGCCAGTCTTCGAGGTTTACCAGCTTGGTGTGCAGTGGGTCTTCTTGTGAACCAGAGGTGTGTGCTGGCTCCTGCCACCTTGACTGGCTGTGCCAGCTCTCTGCATCTGTCGGCTCCTAATTTCTCCTTCTGCAGTTGAAGGGTCACAGGAGGCACATGGAAGTGAGTACAGAGCGCTCGGCACAGCAAGGCCCCGGTGAGTCAGTGAGACGCTCCCAGTGCCTGCACCGCTGGGAGAAAAGCACAGTAAGCTGCCTGGGAGCTGAGACGCACTCGGCCCAGATTCGAGTTGCGCCACTGCTTTTACATACAGCACAGCTAGTACGGACTGTCCTACAGAATGTCAGCCCTTGCTTGTTCTTTAGGTTCTCTACCCTCTTGAGTGTCTTTTTTAATGTCCCTTCACAATTCTTGCTGACTATCAGTTTTCTGGCTGGTATTTAGCCTTGAGGATTTTACCTTACTTAGGGGTGTACTTCACACAAGCGGACTCTGGGCCCCTGTCTTGGGGCATTTGAAGCTGCAGGAGAGCTGGGCCTGAGTGAGGGAGAGGACAGGCTCCTGGCTTTTCAGTGGCTTTGCCAGAACCAAGGGAAGGATTGAATTTCAGAGGAAGAAAAACTGTGGTTGTGACCCTTTTATAAGTTTAGAGAGAGCCAGGAATACAGCTCATTGGTAGAGTGTTAGCCTATCATGCTCGAGGCCCTGGTACCTGTCTCCAGGTGCCAGAAAAATAAAAAGATTTTTGAAAGGCAATTGGGGCTGAGTTGAAGTCAGTTTCCAAGTTTCTTGGACCTACCAGTTGTCACAGTTTTATGTTGAGGGGTTGAGCCCAGGGCCATCACACAGTGCTGTGTTCCTACCCCTTTATTTTTTATTTCAAGACCTCTCTAATTTGACCAGCCTGATGTTAAATGTACAACCCTCCTCCCAATCTCCCTGAGTGCTGGCACCACAGGGTGCCCCTCTGCTGGGTGGTGACACCTTATATAGGAGGCACAGCTCTCTCGGGCCACATTCAGCCACTGTAGTTAGGACGTGTCATCGCACATATTTTCTTCAGACATAACTGTCAGTGCGGTTTCTAAGCAGCAGTGTAGACAGAACCAGGCAGAGCTGGAACACGTCAGTGATGAAGCGCTAGGCGGCCAGCTATGAGGCCTAGAAAAAAGATGGCCAGGTAACCTCCAGAGAGAAAGAGACTTTGACCCATCGTGGAGTATTTCTTTATCCTAGAAGTAATGCATGACTCCATGGTATTACTGATCAAAATCAACCTTTTTAAAATTCAGTTTAAGAGTTTTGTGTTGGACAGGATTGTGGCTCAGCAGCACAATGCTTGCCTGGTAGGTGCGAGGCTCTCAGTTCCATTCCTACTCCCCAAAAAAGAGTTTTGTTTCACTGGTTGTGCTGACACGAGCCTGAAATCTGAGCTGTTTGGAAAGCCAACACAGGAGAATCACCAGCTGAAGCCCAGAGTGTGCAGTTTGACAAAAGCTTGTCTTGCCTGGCATGGTAGTACACGCTTATAATCCCAGCACTCCAGGACTTAGCTCAGTGGTTCTAAGGTGCTTTCCTCCAAAGCTGTGAGGTCCCAAGTTTGATCTCCCTTACAAAGTAAAGCTCTGCTCCCTGCACCCAGGAAGCAGAGGCAGGAGGATCACTGTCAGTTCAATGCCAGCCTGGGATGCATAGCGAGTTCAAGACCAGCCTAAATTATATAACAAGAGTATTTCTCAGAAAAATACATAAAAAGGGCAGTTCAGTATGACAGCCCTGGGTCGATGTCTAGAGCAAAGGGGACAGTGTTTTCTGTGGGGTAGGCCTCAAGAGTACAAGGTGAGTACCCCTGGGACACCACACTGCTGGGTGCCCATCGTCTGGTAGCAACAGCCCTCCAGGAAGAGTTTGTACATGATCAGAGTGCTTCTGGCCTCTGAGGTGAGATCCCTCATTATTAGGGGGGGTCAGACGACAAAATGACCAGCTCTCTGCCTTAAATAGACACTTGAGATTTTTGTTGGTGGTCGGAATTGGACCCCCAGCCTGGCCTGCTGGGCAAATGCTCTTAAATTATGTCCTTAGCCCTTTGTTTTGTTTTTATTTTTGAGATAGGATCTCAGTAAGTTGCCCAGGCTGAACCTGAACTTGCAGTCTTCCTGCCCTAGGCCCACAAGTAGCTAGAATCGAAGCCAGATGCACCACGACTGGCTGCTGCTTAGCTTTGGAATTCAGGGTCCCCTGATAGCTTACACACTGGGTGTCTTGGGCAAGCTGGGCAGTTAGAACTCTCCAGTGTTCTCAGTCCTGTTGCCTAAGG
Source organism: Petromus typicus (assembly GCA_004026965.1). Taxonomy (NCBI): domain Eukaryota; kingdom Metazoa; phylum Chordata; class Mammalia; order Rodentia; family Petromuridae; genus Petromus; species Petromus typicus. Next base: position 7,095 of record PVIR01042848.1, on the reverse strand, counting down.
GAGCTTGATAGTGCTATGGCCATTATTCCTGTACCCTGAAAGTACAGCAGCTTCTCAGGATTCCAATTATTGCAGGAAGCTGAGGCCAGACATACTAGATTCCAGAAATAAAGCATGAAGTTTTAAATTGTGTGTTGTTACTAGTAGTGTGATGAATTCTGAGCCGGCCCACTCATGCCTAGGACATGAACTGTGCTTGTCCGGCAGGTCTGTGCTCTGGGTGCTGCCCACCCAGGGGGAGGGAGGAGGGAGCCAGAGAGGTCACATTCACGTAGTGTACACAGTACAGTGTTAGAACTCCCCCCCCCCCAACCTCTGCAGTTCTGAGGGTTGAGGCCAGGGAAACTCCAAGCGACAGCCTCGGTCCTTCCCCCAACTTTTTTTTTTTTTTTTGCAGTACCAGGGATTAAACTCTGGACCTTGTGCTTGCAAAGTAGGCGCGGTGCCACAGAGCTAAAGCCCCGGATTTTTTTTTTTTTTAAGACAGGGTTTGCTGAGTTGTCCAGGCTAGACCTGAGCTTGCAGTTCTCCTGTCTTTGCCTCTTCTCTGTCTGGGGCTGCACGTGTGCACCACCATGCCCAGCTGTAACTTGTTGTTGTTCATCTTTTTGCTTATACTATAAGATTTTTCGTATATGTACATATCAAAAAAGCGCAGCCTGTGTAGGACGTGGAACTGCGACTGACTTTGGGCCACCCTCTCCTATGGATGGGGAACCCCTCTGCCTCAGAGCCGAAGTCAGTGCAGCTGTGCGCTGGATAGGTGAGGACTTGACCCCCGCCATGGATTGCCACAGGAAAACCCAGCAGAGCTTTCTGACATTTCTGTGTTTAATTCAGGACATATGTTATTTACAAATGAGGTTTAGCTGGGTGTGGTCGGCACATGCCTGTAATTCCAGCATTTGGGAAACTGAGGCAGGAAAATCACCATAAATTCATGACCAACCTGGGCTACACAGTGAGACCCTGTCTCAAAAAACAATCAAGGCGAAGAAAGGACATGTGAACTGAGGTTCTCTTAGCTGATCGCAGTGGCCCTGTGTAGAGTGCAGCTGTCCTCCGACAGCCTGTCACAACCCCAGGCTGAGCGCGAGGCTCCCGCCATAGGCCATCCCAGTTCCCAAGCAGCGGCAGTGGGCACAGTGGCCCTGGCCTGGGGCATGCCAGGGTCCCAGGGGGACGTAAGGCTGTGTAGCCTGCAGAGGATGTGCTCTGGGTAAGCACTGGGTGGGCAGAGCAGACAATGCCTCCCTGCTGTTCTGTGCCCCAAACCTGTTTCCTGTCTTTTCTGAACCACTGCACAGCGCGCCTGGAAGTGGCCCCATGTTCCGACCAACCACGGTGGCTGTGGATGAAGAAGGAGGAGATGAGGACAAGGATGAGTCCGCCACCAACAGCACCTCCGGGGCCGCTACGGGGTGTGGCCTGGGCCCTGAGTTCACAGAGAAAGGGGGCCCCTTCACCACAGTTCCGGGCACCAGCTGCACCGCGCTGGTGCAGGTTTCTGGGCCAGCCGCCCATGGCGTCAGCTTTGGCTTCAAGAACAACCTAGGGACCCCGCTGCAGAAAGTGGGGGTGTCCTTTTCCTTCGCCAAGAAAGCTCCAGTCAAACTGGAGTCCATAGCCTCAGTTTTCAAGGACCACGCAGAGGAAGGGTCCTCGGAGGAAGGAGCAAAGCCTGATGAGAAGGGCTCTGACCAAGGGCTGCCGAAGGCAGGGGAGGCCGATGGGGGCGGCAACGGGGATGGCAGGAAGGAGGATGAGGACCTGCAGGACGGCGGCGCCCTGGCCTCCACGCTGTCCAAGCTGAAGCGGATGCGGAGGGAGGAGGCCGCTGGCGCGGCAGAGCCTGAGTATTACCACTACATCCCGCCGGCGCACTGCAAGGTGAAGCCCCACTTCCCCTTCTTGCTTTTCATGCGGGCCAGCGAGCAGATGGAGGGCGAGGCCAGCTCACACCCCAGGGGCGCTCCGGATGGCAAGAAGAGCTGTTCCCCCAAGCCGAAGGCCTGTGCCAGGGCGGCCCCCAGTCAGGCAGCCGAGCTGGGGCCCAGTGAGGTCCCAGAGCCGCCCAGAGAACCAAAGGAAACAAAAGAGGCCGCCGGAGCACAGCCCGCCCAGCCGCGGGCCAGGGCCGAGGCCCGCAAGGCCCCCGTGGGGGACGCTGGAGAGCAGGGCCCGCCGGCCTCGGAGGCGCAGCCTTGTGAGCTGGAGCCCGCCGAAGAGCCTTGTGCCCCGAGCTGCAGCGGCGGTGGGGAGAGCAAGGAGGGCCCCCGGCACCCCACCGGGCCCTTCTTCCCGGTGTTGAGCAAGGACGAGAGCACCGCGCTGCAGTGGCCGTCGGAGCTGCTCATCTTCACCAAGGCGGAGCCCTCCGTCTCCTACAGCTGCAACCCTCTCTACTTCGACTTCAAGCTGTCCAGGAACAAGGATGCCCGAGCCAGAGGGGCAGAGAGAGCAAAGGACGCTGGCGGCCCCTGCAGAGAAGCCCTCCCCGGTGCCGAGGCCAGCAGGCCAAGTGGGCCCGAGGCCCTGGGCCAGCCAGGGTCGGACTCGAGGTCACCCGCAGCCGCCGCTGCTGTGGGGCCGGAGCCTGAGCCCGGGGGCAGCCACGGCCTGGAGCCCCGGGCCGCGGGACAGAGCCTGGCAAGCCGGAAGGAGCACCCCGGCCGAGTGCACCGGCACAAGAAGAGGAAGAAGCACAAGAAGTCCGGCAGACACAAGCGCAGGCACAAGGCCGACCTGGACGAGAAGGGCTTGAGGGCGGATCCCGGCGAGAAGTCCAAGAAGCGCAAGAAGCGGAAGCGCAAGAAGAAGTCGGAGGGCGCCGCGGAGTCCGAGCGGGGCCCCAAGCCCGAACCCCCGGGCAGCGGCAGCCCAGCCCCGCCGCGGCGGCGTCGCAGACGCGAGGAGACCCGGCGGAGGCCCCTGCCCGCCGCAGAGGAGAGCGAGGGAGGCCCGCAGGGCGCGGGCGGGAGTGTGCCGGAGCGAGGTGGGCGCAGGCACCGAGGCGAGCCCCCAGCCACGTCCTGCCAGCGCCGGGCCAGCGCCCCGAGGGCCAGCAGCCTCCACCGCCACAGCCGGCCCAGCAGTGGGGAAGAGGACAGTGACGGCGCTGTGTCCCGCCGGCCCTGCCAGGAGTCCCCATCCCAGTACAGCGACGACGACGACGACGAGGAGGAGGAGGACTCGGGCAGTGCGCGCTCCCGCAGCCGGTCGCGGGGCCGCCGCCGTTCCTCGCACCGCTCCTCCTGCCACTCCTACTCCAGCAGCTCAGCCGCGTCCTCCGACCAGAGCTGCTACAGCCGGCCACGCAGCTACTCGGACGACAGCTACAGCGACTACAGCGAGCGGTCGCGCCGGCGCTCCAAGCGCTCCCACGACTCGGATGACTCAGAGTATGCAAGCCCCAAGCGCCGCAAGTACTCCTCCTCGGAAAACGATGACTACAGCCTCAGCGGCAGCCGGTCCCGCAGCCGGTCCCGAAGCCGGTCCAGGGAGCACTCTGCGTCCCGGTCCCGCAGCAGCAGCCACAGCCACAGTCGGAGCCAGCGGAGGAGCCGCAGCACCACGGCGCACAGCTGGCAGCGCAGCCGGAGCTACAGCCGGGACCGAAGCCGCAGCACCCGCAGCCCCTCCCAGAGGTCAGGCTCTAGGAAGGGGTCATGGGGCCACGAGAGCCCCGAGAACAGGAGATCCGGCCGCCGGGACTTCATTCGCTCCAAGATCTATCGCTCTCAGTCCCCCCACTATTTCCGGTCAGGCAGGGGTGGCGGCCCCGGGAAGAAAGATGACTGCCAAGGAGATGACGGTAAAGGGACGGGCCCGCCCTCCCAGAACAGCCACCCGGGCGCGGGGAGAGGCTCAGAAAATGACTGTAGCCCTGAGGATAAGAACTCTGTCACTGCTAAACTGCTCCTAGAGAAGATCCAGTCCCGGAGAGGGGAGCGGAAGCCCAGCGTGGGTGAGGAGGTGCTGGCCACCCCCACCAAGGCTGGGCTCAAGCTCAAGGACCCCCCGCAAGGTTACTTCGGCCCCAAGCTCCCCCCGTCCCTGGGCAGCAAGCCTGTCCTCCCGCTGATAGGGAAGCTCCCAGCTACAAGAAAGCCCAACAGGAAATGTGAGTCCGGGGTGGAGAGGGGGGAAGAGCAAGACCAGTCAGAGACGGAAGAGGGGCCGCCGGGGGGTGCTCACCAGTTCACTGAGGACACCACTGACCCCCCATCTGGCCCGCCCCCAGGAGAGCCAAAGTCCAAAGAAGCTGCTGACCACCCTGTGGCTCCGCTGGGCACCTCCGTACATTCTGACTGCTACCCGGGGGACCCAGCCGTCCCCCATAGCTACCTCCCTGACCCCAGCGATGGAGACGCCCTGGAGCCCCTGGAGAGCAGCAGCCAGGCGGGCCCTGTGGAGGCTGGCTTGCTGCCCACAGCCCCCGACCTGGAGCCCTTCCCAGGCTATGCACCTCCCAGTGGGGAGCAGAGCATGGAGTCCCCGGAGGGAGCAGAGGACACCTCTCTGGCGCCCCTGGAGAGCCAGCCCATCACTTTCACGCCGGAGGAGATGGAGAAGTACAGCAAGCTCCAGCAGGCCGCACAGCAGCACATCCAGCAGCAGCTGCTGGCCAAGCAAGTAAAGGCCTTCCCAGCCTCGGCCGCCCTGGCCCCGGCCACCCCTGCCCTGCAGCCCATCCACATCCAGCAGCCGGCCACAGCCACGGCCACCTCCATCACCACGGTACAGCACGCCATCCTGCAGCACCATGCAGCCGCTGCTGCCGCAGCCATCGGCATCCACCCCCACGCCCACCCGCAGCCCCTGGCCCAGGTGCACCACATCCCCCAGCCCCACCTGACGCCCATCTCCCTCTCACACCTCACTCACTCCATCATCCCGGGCCACCCCGCCACCTTCCTTGCCAGCCACCCCATCCACATCATCCCCGCCTCTGCCATCCACCCCGGGCCCTTCACCTTCCACCCTGTCCCGCACGCAGCCCTCTACCCCACGCTGCTTGCCCCTCGGCCTGCTGCGGCAGCTGCCACTGCCCTACACCTCCACCCGCTGCTGCACCCCATCTTCTCAGGGCAGGACCTGCAACACCCCCCCAGCCACGGCACGTGAGTTGGGGCACGGCAGCCTCCCCGACCAGGGAAGGTGCCCCGAGATTCTCCGTTGGGGTGTGGAGCCCTGAGTGCCAGCCAGTGCACGCTAGGTGGCCAGTATCTGGAGCCAGAGAGCCGAGCTCTGGCTTGCAGGTGTGGGCTGGGAGTGAGGCTTGATCTGGGTTTACTATCAGGGATCCCCTCCTCCCTCCCTTGTCTCTGGGCTAGGGAGCGCCTCTCCGTGCTGCCTGCCCCTGTGCAGCGACACTTCCAGGCTGTCACCTTCACGTAGTCCTCTCGCCTCTACTTTTTATCCTTTCTACCAACCTCAAGACACTTTCCTCGTCTCTGGCACCCAGAAGGTCATGGGCCCATCTGCCCCTGTGTTCTGGTGCCCGGCTTCCCCAGCCTGAAGCCCAGCCACCTGTGGGCGGTGTCTTCCGCCCAGGTGGGGTGGAAAGGAATCCGACTTGGAACCAGGTGTGACCCTGCCCCTCGTGTAGAAGAGGCCTCTGCACACCCCGGAAGGAGAGTCCTCTTGTGGCCAAGTCTGCGTGACCATCGCCTGGGTACTTCCCAGGGTGGGCGCTGTGTCTGATGGGTGTATCTTCTGTTGTGTTGATGTTTCCTTCTTAATTTATAGAATTTTTAAATGTAAAAATTGCACTGAACTCTATAAACGTAAATGCTGCTTTTTGTAGCTCATATAAAAAGGTTCCATATTTGTAGTATACTGCAATAATATTTTTTACATCAGCTCTTTAAGTGATCCTTGTTCTGGTGGCTTTGTGTAAATATGTTTGCCCTAGTTGAATTAAGAAACTTTAAGGGTTATTATATGAAAACAAAATAAACTATTTGTTTTCTGCTAGATACAAAAGTGACTAAGCATGTATATTTTGTCAAGCTTGTGTATTCTATTTTGTTTTGGGGGGGTTTTTTTGTTTTTTTTTAGACAGAGTCTTGCTTTGTTGTTCAGACTGGTCCTGAACTCATTATGTATCCCAGGCCAGCCTCGACCTCAGCCCCCTAAATGCTGGGATTACAGGCGTGCACCACCACGTCTGGCATTGTAGTATGTGGTCGCCGGGAATCGAACTTGGGACCTTCCATTTGCCAGGCAGACACCAGAACCACTGAGCTAAATCCCCAGCGCAAGCTCATATATTTTTCAAAATTCGGAACTACGAAAACATGAGATATTCAGTACTGTGCACTACGTGGTGGGCAAGGCGGGCGGGCAGTGGCCAGCTGTCTTCCTGGCGGGGCAAGGGGCAGGTGGGCGCTGCTGCCTCCTACATGCAGGAGAAGAGAGCCCCAGCCCCTGCAGCGGTGTCCTCCGGAAGCTGTGAGGCTCAGAGACTGGGGCGGGCGGGCCCTAGGTTGTCAGGCAGGCCTTTGGCCTTCCCAGCACATATTCCTCTGACGGTTCTTCCCTGTGCCTTCCGGGTTGGCTAGAACTTGGAGTAGCCATAGCCCGGGTGGCTCCTGCCCCTCCGCTACAGACGCTGCACCTTCTTAGGCCGCACACTGCACACCTTCTGCCTGCCAGGTCTCAGCAGTGCCGGCTGCTTTCCCTTCTCTCCAGGACACTGACCAAGGGACACCACCACCCGCCCTCCCCTCCAGCTCCGCCAGAGAACTGGTTGAGTGATGGCCTGACAAGAAGGGACCCCACTCACTGGGTCAGGGTGTGCTCTGCCTGCTCTGAAGAGTGAGTTCTGGGAGCTCCTGTGCAGCGCCGTTTGCAGAAGGGCCGCGGTCTGGCCAGCCAGCACTGGAGGCCAAGTCACCGGTCTTTCTCCCTGCTCCTCACCCTCACCCGTGTAAACATTTCAACAACATAGCACTAACTGGCCTGCACTGCTCCTCTCAGCTAAGCGCCTGAGCTGTGCGCACCTTGACTACCGCTCTGCCTTCCTGGGAAAGTTTTGTTAAATCTCCAGAATAGTGATTTTAAAACCTGAAAAGGACAAACAAAATCACC
>PVIR01042847.1:0-12001 GCA_004026965.1 Petromus typicus | reverse complement strand
ACAGCAGTCCTCCTGCCTCTGCCTCCCAAATGCTGGGATTATAGACATGAGCCACCATGCCTGGCACTGTGGTATATGGTACTGATTGCTGATAGGTGTGAGTCATCATGCCTGGCATTGTGGTATGTGGTTACCAGGGATTGAACTCAGGACCTTGAACCACTGAGCTAAATCCCCAGCCCAGTTATACTTTTCTTTAATGAGATTTTCAATGTATTATTATCTATTGCTAGTGGGAATGAAAAATGTTACCTCTTTAGAAAAGAGTTTGACTGTTTCTTACAAAACTAAACATATTTTTACCATATGGTCCTGAAATCATGCCCCTCATTTACCTAAATGAGTTGAAGACTTATATCCACACAGAAACCCGCACACAGATATTTATAACAGTTTATTCATAACTGCCAAAAATTGAAAGCAACCAAGATGTGTTTCTGCAGGTAAATGGATAAATAACCTGAAGTATATCCAGACAATGCTAAAAAGAAATGCTCTATCAAGCCTCGAGAACACACAGGGGAACCTAAAATGCAAAAGAAGCCAAATTGAAAAAGTTCTATCCTGTATGCTTCCAACTATGTGACATTCAAGGAAAGGCAGAACTACACAACGGGTAAAAAGATCAATTATTAGTCAGGTGGGGTGTGCACACCTGTAATCCCAGCTACTCAGGACTGCTGAGGCAGGAGAACCATAGGTTCGGGGCCAACGTGGGCAATTTAGTGAGAATCTGTCTGAAAAAGGGCTGAGGATGTAGCTCAGTGTTGAGTATTTGCCTAGCACGAGTGAGGCCCTGAGGTCCCTCCTCAGTAACTCTCTGTCTGTCTCTGTCACACACACACACACACACACACACACACACACACACACACACACACACACACACACACACACACACACACACACACCACATGAGTAAACTAGGTCCAGGCCACACCCACCATTGTAATCTGTTGATATCAATAAGTGTCACACATGTCACTTAGTCTATGGGCTCCTCCTCCATTTCCCTCTGATTGTCATTTATTTGCTAAGGAAGCCAGTAGTCCACCCCAAAGGTCTCCCAGTCGGGGGTGTTTTGCAGGCTCCTGCATCAGCTGTATTTCCTGCAGTTTGGTGGAGGAACTGATTGCCTTGGGGTCGCTGTAGTGAGCCCAACAGCAACGCTCCGCTCGGCCATCGGGGGGCGCCCGGCGCCTGTCTTTTCTGCCTGCCGCTCACCGCCAGACTCTAGTTCCATCCAGGTCTCTTTCCTGCCGCCGCTGGCTCGCTGTAGGACCACCTGGGCCCCTGTCCATGGGATGTTTCCTGGGCTTCTGAGGGTTAGGGCTTAGTGGCAGGCTCCCAAAGGCTGCGCTTATCTCTCTGTCACTGAGAGGTCCCTGGACAGGTGAGCAGAAGCAGGGGTGACATCTTTCTCCAGCTGTGCCTTGGGGATGTGTGTGGGTTTGTGGGTGTTGGAGATCGTCTGGCCTAGACTCCACCTCCCGGAAGTCAAGGTGAGAGCTTACCCCCAAGCCTGCAAGGATGGGCTGTATTTTCACTGGTCAAATCCAGAGAAAGGGGTCTTGAGGCAGGGCAGAAAGACAGAAAAGCCTGGCCAAGCACCATGATGCACACCTGTCCCATGAGTTTGAGACCAGCCTGGGCAATTTAGCAAGACCCTGTCTCAAAACAAAAGGAGGGGGTTGAAGGAGAGGTACAGCTCAGTGGTAGAGCATTTACCTTGAATATGAAAGGCCCTCGGTTTAATCCCCAGTACTGAAAAAGTATAAAAACAAGCAAACTAAATATAACTTTGGGTATTACAGTAATTGCTTGAGGAGAAAAGTATTATCTTCACAGGTGAAAAAATTGAGGATTAGCATAATCAAAGGATTTTTTTGCTCCAGTCATACAATTCGTGTGGTAGAGGCATAATTTATACTGTTCTTGGTGATTCTGAAGGTGATACTCAAAAGTTAGAAATTGTAACTGGCATCTGGTGGAGAGACCTGACTGTTTTCTTAAACATATCAGGGACTTATTTGCACATAAATTGTAACTAGTGGTGAGGTGTAGGACTGGCCTGGCAGCTCCATGGACTCATCAAGACCCAGGTTCACAGACCTAGGTTCCTCCATCTTGTTAATCACTTTCATCCTTGGAGTCACTGCATGGTACAAACAGGCTGTGCTAAAGTTTCAGCTGTCTTGTGTTTGGTAGCAAGAAGAGAGAAGGAAGAGGAGAGTCTTGACCCCTCATTCAGTCCCTGCCATGTTTTGGTGGTGCTAGAGAATGTACCCAGAGCCTCTTGGATACTAGACAACTATCCTATCACTAAGACCCACATCTTGCTCTAGTTTGCTATTTAAAGAGGCTCTTGCTGGGTGTAGGGTACATGCCTATAATTCCAGCCCTTGGGAGGGTGAGGTCGGAGGATCATGATGTCAAGATTAGCTTGCACAATATAGTGAGTTCCAGGCCAGGTTGAACTATAGTGGTAAGTAAGACCCTGTCTCTAAACTAACCAACTAAATAATAATTGTTATTATTTTTTTTGAGACAGGGTCTTGTTTTGTGGTTCAGGCTGGCCCTGAGCACAGCCTCAAACTCCTATCACAGCAGTCCTCTTGCCTCTGCCTCCCGAGTGCTGGGATTACAGGTGTGAGCCACCACACCCAGCACTGTGGTATGTGGTACTAGTTGCTGCTGGGTGTGAGTCTCCACGCTTAGTATTGTATGTGGTTGACTGGGGATTGAACCCTGTCCTTGCACTTGCAAGACAGGCGCTGGAACCACTGAGCTAAATCCCCAGCCCAATAAATTTTTTATTAATCCCATTGAGACTGCTAGTCTAGAAATCATTAATCAACCTAGCTGCAAGGGAGTCTGGAAAACATATCCCTTTTGCTTCTGTGCAAAGACAGAGCTGGGTGAGTGAAAAAGTGGAAGATTCTATATACCCCATTCCTGAGAACAAGAGCCATCTCACACAACTTCCAGATGTCTCCAGACCACTGTGTTCCAGGTCTATCATAAAAGTAAGTCAATGATTCTACTCTGGATTGCTCCCAGGGGAACACTGCATGACAGCCCCAGCATGAGGCATGTACTCCGTAGGAAAGCCCTGCTCTGCTGAGTGTGGAACCTGTGTGGTTTCCTGTGACTGCAGTGGCCTGTGCTACTGAGGTCCAAGTGACTGATGGGTGAGGGTGTGGTTGCAGACGTTGGAGAGAATCAGCTTTGAGCCCTGGGTCCACTTTCATGATCTTCTCATACATGCATAGTTGTACATACCCTGTTTTAAAATGCAAGTACAGACAGGGCTCATCCTGTGTGGCTCCTGCTGGGCACTTCATTTGTGCTGATCGGCTACATTTTCCAAAGAATCTAGGAGGTTAACACTGCTGTTTTTGTCATGTCACAGATGAGGAAACTGAGGAGTTTAAATAGTGAAGGAGTGATAAAGCTGGGAAACAAAACCTGCTTGGACTACAGGATGGCTGCTCTGGATGGTTCTTTGGGTGTCACCTCTGTGAGCCTCAGTGCAGAATGGGAGGAACAGCAGAAATGCCTTCCTCAGGAGGATCCAAGTGTTCATTGCTAGTGATGTGCTCCGTGAAGTGCCTGGCCTGGTGCGTAGGAGGTGCCTGCCCACAACAATGTGGGTCATTGCCTTGTTCCAGCCTCCCGAACTCTTCCCTGGGCATCTCATGCATGGCTTAGTGTTGTCAGCTTGGGAACACAAACTCTTTCTCTGGCTATTTTCAATTCCATTTCCTTGGAATTCTAAGTTATAATGTGTGAATGTTTGTGGTTATTTGTGGCTTGCATGGGAAGTCCAGGGTATGGGGGATGTGCCAGCTTCTCAGATGAAAGTAGCTGGAAATGCTGTTTTTACTTGCAAAAACCACTGACTAGGGCCTCCGCTGGGTATGTGACCCAGGGATTCTCCTTCCTTCTTCCTGAGAAGAAACAGAGGAGTGAGAGCAGGAAGACAGGCAGTGGACCATGAACTCTGCTGCCACGTCACCCTCACAGAGCCTGGGCTGTGGGGAAGGCCAGGCATAGTGGTCCTGGAGAGATGGGCTGAGATAGGCCTCCTGGTCAAGAGGACCAAGTGGTTTGTCTTAGTCTGATTTTGGGTTGCTGTATAATATAAGAGAGACTGGGTACAAAAAAATGAAAAGCATTTTGACTTACAGTTTTGAAAACTGAAAAATTCAAACTCAGAGCCAAGCATGGTAGCCTTCACCTGTAGTCCCAGCAGTCAAGAAGCTGAGGCAGGAAGCACAGCAAAGCCAGTCTGGGCTACATGGTGAGTTCAAGGCTAGTCTGAATTGCATAGTGAGACCCTGCCTCAAACAAACAAACAAACAAACAAGCTCAGGTACGATTTTATGCAGGTGAATGTTTTATTCTTTCAAACATAAAGATGGGAGGGGGCTGGGCAATGAGAGGCTCTCTGAGCTCAGAGATCCTATGAGCAGTTCCTCAGGACGGCTGTGTGCTGAGCTCTGTTCTGGGCCTTGGTGACATCTGGCAAACAGGCCTGGGTCTTCCTTCCTCTCCAGGAGTTCAAGACCGCACACAACACAACGCAAACTGTGTAGCCAGTAGGAGTTTCCCACAACCCTTTAGACACAAGGAATACCTTTACTTTTTTTTTTTTTCTTGTACCAGAAATCGAACTCAAGACCTTGTGCTTGCGAGGCAGGTGTGGTGAGCTGTACTGTCAGGCAGTGAGCTGTACTGTCAGCCTAGGTTTCTTTACTTTTAACAATCAGAATTTTTTTTTAATAGGGTCTCTTCCTGTAGTTCGGGCTGGCCCAGAACTGGTGGTGATCCTCCTGCTTCTCTGCCTGCTGGATGCTGGATGCTGGGGTCACAGGCCTGTGTCACCATGCCCAGCTCACCAGTCCAGATTAAGTCCTACATCAGGACCTACTTGCTAAGTTTGTCAGAAGATCTTTTTTTTTTTTTTAGGTTTTTGGAGACAGGGTCTCGCTTTGTGGTTCAGGATGGCCCTGAGCTCAGCCTCCAACTCACATCACAATCCTCCTGCCTCTGCCTCCCGAGTACTGGGATGACAGGCGTGAGCCACCACGCCCGGCACTGTGATATGTGGTACTGGTTGCTGCTGGGTGTGGGTCTCCACACCCAGTATCGTTATATGGTTACTGGGGAATCGAACCCGGGTCCTTGCGCTTGCGAGACAGGCGCCGGAACCACTGAGCTAACTCTCCGGCCCCTGTCAGAAGATCTTAAGAAGCAGGCTTTATCAAGGTCAGCCCAGAATCCTGAACTGTGCTCAGCTCTAAAGACAGGAAGCAGACCTTCGTCTTCCTTCTCTGACGTTCCTGCTGGTTCGGACCAGTATTAAGTGAAATTAGCTTGTGCCACAAGTAAATCTGGGTATGAGGCCTGCCTCCTCCATGCGCACCCTCACATCAGGCATCATCTCTGTTCCTTGTCCCCTGCAGGCCCCAATGTGCCACCAGCCATTCTGACCTGGCTGCTTCTCCTCAGAGTCCCGTCCTTGTGAGTGAATACACAGGTAGAGGAGTGGATTCCCAGAGGGAGTCTTGTGCGCCAGCCTGAGAAGATGGGGTGCTGGGCTCGGCGTCAGGAGCGACTGCAGGGTTCTGAGCAAGGGAGTCCTTGCTTCCGGGTAGAACTCGGAAAGTTCTGGAAAGGGTGGCAGCTGGGAGGAGTAGCTGTGGTAGCCATCCAGATGGTCAGGGGGCTCCTCTGAGGGACCAGAACCCTCTGGAGAAACAACTGAGGGATCCAACGACAGATGACAAGTCCTGCAGGGAGGAGGCAATGGCTGAGCACAGTGCCCTCCCAGGTGTTTGGTTTGGATGAGGGGGACCTGGGTTGGGGATTCGGCTGGATCCTAGATAGGGGTGGGGTGGAGGGCGTGGGGGGATGGGAAGGAGGGCAGTGCCTGGGAGACCTTGGCCAAGAGGCCTGGGCAGGTGGATGGAACCTACAGAATGAGGGGAAATCGGACCAGAAAATGGAAGCTAAGGAGTCATTTGCCTGCAGTGACTAGAAGAAAACATATCAGTTTGCTTTCTTTTTTTTTAATAGAAGCTGGCTGTAGCTACATCTATATGCATGTGAGGGAAGCAGCAAGCTTCGGGGAAAAGCAGCTCCTGTCAGGAAAAACACTTTAAAAGCCTTTTATTTGTTGAAGGTATGGCCTTGGATTGTATAAAAGTAATTTCATAGGGGACAGAATGGTCAGTTTTCCCCAGGGAAGGGCGTAGGAGCCGGTCCACAGGATGAAAAGCAAACCCCGATCTCCTCAGGTGACGAGAGATGACCTTGAGAAGCTGTGAGGTCTGATACGCTTTTCTAGTTTTTTTTTTTTTCCTAATACCAAATATTGAACTCAAGGCCTCACACTGAGCTATATTTCCAGTCCTTTTTATTTTTATTTTGAGCCCTTCCATCCTACGGAGAAAGCGCCTACGCCTGGCCTAATAATCAGTTTTAAAGGACTTGGAGTTACCTTCAGCTCTAAACCCAATAATGAAAAGGCAAATAATGTAGCTAAAAATGGACCAGGCATCTGAACATACATTTCTCCAAAGAATACAGGTATTGCCAGTGTAAGGAAGACCTCTCCATTTCATCAGCCACTGGGAGGTGTGAGTGAAAACCACAGAGAGACACGCTTCATGTGGGGGAGGATGGCCGGAATCCAAAAGGCAGAAGACGGCTGCTGGGTCTAATGGCACAGACCTGTAATCCCAGCACTCTGGGAGGCTGAGCAGGGAGACTGTCAGGAGTTCAAGACCAGCCTGAACTAAAAACAAAATAAATAAAAACTAAAAAGAGCTGGGGATACGGTTCGGTGCAAAGGCCCTGCGTTCAATCCCAGTACTATGAACAAACAAAAGTTGGCCCTGATTCACTTATAAGATGAATGACCCTTGAAAAAAGGAAGCTGAGCGGGAGAGGCCACACAGTGCTGCCTTTGTATGTATAAATCCACTACTGGAAGTGTTCAGAGCAGGCAAGTGCAGAGGCAGGGCAGGAACGGGAGGGGGGGGTGGGGAGGGGGCTGCCTCCAGGAACAGGGTTGTAGTACATGGATGGTGAACAGAAGGCTTTGGTTTGTTTTTTGAGCAAGGTCTTACTATGCACTTCAGATTGGTCTTGAACTCACTATGTAGCCCAGGCTGGCCTCGAACTCACAGCGATCCTCCTGCTTCAGCTTCCGAAGGCTGGGATTACAGGAGTGCGCTACCACACCTGGCTGTAATGTCCTTCTAGTCCAGGGCTTCCTGAAGGGCCTGTGGTGGCCTTGGTCAGGTGTCACTGCCCAGCCCCTTCCCCTCTCTGTCCTGTATAACAGCAGCTGTGAGATAAAGTGAAAACTAGTTTTAACAGTTCAGACAAGCATGGAAACCTCAGGAAAATTAGTTCATGCTGGCTGCGATGGTCTCTGGCCTGGGAATAATACAAATGAGATAAAATGTAGTATTTCCATAGGGTTGTTTGATTTCTTGTTTTTGAGGCAGGCTTTCTCTATGTAGTTCAGGCTGGCCTTGAATTCACTTGGCTGGCCTCAAACTCACAGCAATCCTCCTACCTTGGCCTCCTGAGTGCTGGGGTTGTAGGCGTGAGCCACCCCATCCAGCAAATTTAAAAGATGAAATGGTGACTTTTATGTTATGTGAATTTTACCTTGATTATTATTATTATTTGGTGCTGAGGATGAAACCCAGGGCCTCATACTTGCTAGGCAAGTGCTTTATCACAGAGCTACATTCCTAGCTCTCAATAAAAAATTTAAAGTATATTCTCTGTGTTTTACATTAAATTTTTCTGTGAACTTAACAAAAATGTCCATCAACTGGAGACTGGATAAAAAAATTGTGGTTCTTTAACAGAATGGAGTATTACTCTGCCATAAAAAAGATTAAATCATTTATACTCAAATGGATGTACCTTCAGGACATTCTCATAAGTGAGATAAATAGGTCACAGATATATAAATAGTATCTTTTCTCTGGTATGAGAAAACTAAGTTGTAAATGAGTTCAGAATGTATGTTATATATTGTGAAATAAAAAATATTCAAAGGGAAATGGGTGAAGGGGTAAATAATGAGGAGAAAAATAGTAAGATTATAATAAAAAAGAAAAGAAAGCTTGTGTATATAGGGGCGGAAGTGGTAAGGTAGGTAGGGGAATGGGAAAAAATAAGAATTAAGTTGTGTCATATACTGGTACAAATTCTCACTGTTGAGTGCATTCATGATGTGTATATGTAATGTACCAATAAAGATTTCAATTAAAAAAAAAACTTAAAAGTGCTCTAAAGGCTGGGGATTTAGCTAGTGGTTTCGGTGCCTGCCTTACAAGTGTGAGGGGCCAGCTTCGATCCCCAGTAACCACATACAACAATGCCAAGCGTGCTGACTCACCAGCAATCAGTACCACATACTACAGTGACAGGCGTGGTGGCTCATGCCTGTAATCCTAGCACTTGGGAGGCAGAGGCAGGAGGATTGCTGTAATTTCAAGGCTAAGCTTAGGGCCAGCCTGAAGTACAAAAGCAAAACCCTGTTTAAAAAAACAACAAACAAACAAAAACTCTCTAAGAATTAGGTCTAATACAGTAGTTAAAAGACCAGAACATAAGTGGTGCCCCCTAAGACCAAGAATCAGAACACACACCCCCACTCATCACCAGACTTCCTCCCTCTTACTCCTTCTGAGAGGGGACTATACTTCTTCTAGGGTCAGCACAGTCCACCTGCCCAGGCCTGAAGCAAGAGCACATTGCCTTTAACCCTCAAGATAATAGGTAATTATACATGGGGAAATAAAGATCTGCTGACATAAAATAACCTGCTCCACAGTTAGTAATTGGTCACTGGTCCTAGAAGTTGGAGCAGTTGTATCAGTCAGATATTACTTCGATGCTACCACATAACAAAGTCTCCAGACCCAGTGGCTGAACATGGGGAGTCCTGGCAATGGGGACCTCCCTGGTCTTTACTGGGCAGGTGGTAGAGCTGTGATAGACTCTATGTCAGCCCCAGTGGATATGAGGGGGCACAGCTGTGAGCTCAGCTCCCAGCAGCCCCTGGACAGCAGTACTGAGGCTAGGGATACATACACACAGCCACGGTCCCAACACAGGCACAGTCACGCACAGACATAGAGCCACCCACATCCTGACAACATTGACACACACTTAGGAACATACACACACACATATGATACAGAAACAGTCACATTCATTTACACAGACACTGAAAAACAAACTCATGCACTGACAAGGGTGGAAGGGTGTACACTCTGAAACACACTCCAAAGAGACACATGCTGAAACACAGACACATATGGAAACTCACATACTCCAAGAAGATGCACACACAAACACTCATGCAGAAAGGCTCACATACACTATACACTATAGTGCAGTCCCAAACACCAGCCTCACACCCTCCCGCTCAGGGACGTGGCCTGTTTGCTAGAGTGTTGGTTACATAAATCCTGAGCAGAAGGAGGGTGAATCTTGCCATTTGAGTTTCCAGTGGCTGGTGGGTCACCTTGACCTGGCCCAGCCTCCTCATGAGGTACTTGGCCATCTGGTGCTCAAGCACTTTTCCCAGATGCTCACTGAGGGTGGGTGGGGGCCAGCCTGAGTCAGGCCGGGAGGAACTCTGGGAGTAGGCAGAGCTCCCCTCCCATTCAGGGCTGGTTTTTGTTTTGCATTGTTTTTTGCAGTGCTAGGGATAGAACCCAAGTCTGGAGCACACTAGGCAAGAGCTCTCTATCTTCTGAGCTACATCCTAGTCTCCCTTCCATTCACTGATCTCAGACTGTCAGACTCAGAGTGAAGGTGTGGGCTTCCTACTGGATCCTGAGGGTCACAGACGCTGATAACAGTAGTGGTGATAGTAGATGAATAACTAACATGTACCAAAATACACTCCAGGCTAGGCACTGAGCCATGAGCAGTGCCACCTTTGATCCCCACAAGGGGCCTATAAAATCAATACTATTATCATACTACTATACATGGGAAAATAAAGATCTACTGACATGAAATAACCTGCTCCACAGTTAGTAATTGGTCACTTGTCCTGGAATTTGGAGCAGTTGTATCAGTCAGATATTACTTTGATGCTGCTACATAATAAAGTCCCCAGACCCAGTGGCTGACAACAACATACATTTACATTTGTGCTCATGGGTCTGTATTAGAGATGGACTGGCTGACCCTGTTTGGGCTGGGCTGGGTGGCTCTGTACTTGTCCTTGGAACAGGCTATAGGGGCTGTATGACACGCACCTCTTACGGCAGGTCTTGGGAGCACAGAAGCCACATGACATGGCACAAACCCATCTAAGCCTCAACATATGTCCTGTTCATTCTTTTATTTATTTTTTTTTTTTTAAGGTTTTTTGAGACAGGGTCTCGCTTTGTGGTTCAGGCTGGCCTGAGCTCAGCCTCAAACTCACATCACAGCAATCCTCCTGCCTCTGCCTCCCGAGTGCTGGGATTACAGGCGTGAGCTACCACGCCCGGCACTGGTATGTGGTACTGGTTGCTGCTGGGGTGAGTCTCCATGCCCAGTATTGTTATGTGGTTACTGGGGATCGAACCCAGGTCCTTGCGCTTGCAAGACAGGCGCTGGAACCACTGAGCTATATCCCCGGCCCTGTCCTGTTCATTCTTATTCCATGAACCAAGGCAAATGAGATGGTCAGAATGTGCTGCCGACAGGAACAGGGAATGTGGGCCACTGAGTATTTTGTTAACCAAGAATCTAATCGCCCGATCTTAGCCCAGAAACTTGGGACATGGCCAGTATGTGGCCATGCACACATGGAGGTGGGCAGGATAAGATGCAGAGTTCAACTGATTGAGCCTGGAGTCCCAGCTCCAACGCTTTCTAGCTGCTGCTTAATAATTTTCTGTACTGTAAAACAGCTTGTGGGAAGTTATAAATGGAATGATGTATATCAAATACTTGGCATTTGCCCATCTCTCTCTCTCTGCATCCAATTTAGTAACTTAAAGGGACAGACTCAAAATAAAAATATTTCAAAAGGACTGGGGATGAGGTAGCTTAGGGTAAAGCCTTGGGTTCAATCCCCAGTATCACACTCATATACACAAACAGTTATAATTACCTTCTTGTTTTCTAGCTTAATTCCACAGTTTCAGAGACATTTCACCCCTGAGCAACTTGTCCAGATTAACTATATCACCCAGTTCAGGGTCTGCTTTAGCAAATGATCCAGGTGGACTCAAATCACTTGTGGGAGGGAGCTTGTCGGTGTCAATAGCACTGTTCAGATTGCCTCCAATGTTACTGGCTTTTCCTCCCTTTTCTAGTTACCAAAATACAATATTTCAAAGTCCACAAAACAATTTTATTGTTACAAATATCTGCTATTCCTTTGGATTTACTGACACATGTACCTTTTCTGTGCTTTTCAGTTCTTTATGTGCTTGTGGTTTCTTTTCCTTTTTTTTTTTCACTTTGTAGTTCAGGCTGGTCCTGAGCTCAGCCTCAAACTCACATCACAGCAATCCTCAGGCTTCTGCCTCCTGAGCGCTGGGGTACAGGTGTGAGCCACCACACCCAGGATTATGGTATGTGGTTACTGGGAACTGAACTCAGACCAGGACCTTGCATTTGCCAGGCAGATGCTGGAACCACTGAAATAAATCCCCAGCCCTCCTACATTTTTTTAAAAAAATGGGGCCTCACTGTCTCCCAGGCTGGCCCCAAACTCCTGAGGTCAAAGGGATCCTCCCTCTTCCCTCCTAAGTAGCTGAGACCACAGACACATAGTATTTTTGTTTTTAAGACTTGCTGTGTAGAAAGTGATCTTAAACTCACTATGTAGTCCAGGCTGGTCCCAAATTGGTGGCAGTCCTCTTGCATGCTGGGATTATAGGCATGTGCTACCATGCCCAGCATTTTTATGTGTGTTACTGGGGAACTGAACCCCGGGGTGCTTATCACAGAGCTA
>PVIR01042846.1:0-12046 GCA_004026965.1 Petromus typicus | reverse complement strand
GGGAGCAGAGGCAGGAGGATTGCTGTGATGTGAATTCGAGGGTGAGCTCAGGGCCAACCTGAACTACAAAGCAAGACCCTGACTCAAAAAAAAAAAAAAAAAAAAAAAGACAGGGCCGAGGATTTAGCTCAGTGGTTCTGGTGCCTGTCTTGCAAGTGCAAGGACCCGGGGTCGATTCCAGGGATCCACATACCATACTGGGTGTGGAGACTCACACCCAGCAGCAACCAGTACCACATACCACAGTGCTGGGCGTGGTGGCTCACGCCTGTAATCCCAGCACTTGGGAGCAGAGGCAGGAGGATTGCTGTGATGTGAGTTGGAGGCTGAGCTCAGGGCCAGCCTGAACTACAAAGTGAGACCCTGTCTCAAAAAACCTTAAAAAAAAAAAAAAAGTTCTCCTCCAAATAGGGTAATAGTCTATTAACCCTTGGACTGCTTAAAGATAGAAAAGAATTAGTAGAGTAAATATAGGGAAAATTTTCTACTCCTAGTCCTTAGGGCTCAAATGATTCTGCTCTCTTAAAAATTCTTCAGACCTCACATGTTTTCATTTGTTAATTCACCACTTTTCTAGGGCTGCAATAATCTTACGTTAGTACAAACTTTTTCTTTACTTATGGCTTCAATGTAAGCTTCTCAGTCTTAGAATCATTTTTAAAATCATACATTCAGTTAGAAATAGATGATCCAAGTATTCTATCTTTGGTCTCTGGGAAATCTTGTTGACATCCATTGCAAAGGGAGAACCAGGCAGAGAAGTTTCCATTGAAGAATCAATGATACATCATCCTTAAGAAAGGCAAGAGTCAATGAACCCTGTTCAGAAGCCAACACACATGTCTCTGAGTTAATTTTCAAGTCCATTTACTTAATTGCCTGAAAATCCATGGCCAGGCAAATTGACTCAGAGTTTGGGATTGCTGCACCTATCCTTCTGTAACCATGCCCTCCTGCCTTCTCCAAAGCAAGGCAGCTCCCATACCCAAGAAGAAACATCAACAAAGCCAGCATTCTCATCACATGACAGTTGCCCACTCATGGCCAAGGTCATGTGTCTACTAAGTGGCACCTGAATTCATGCAAAAATACACTTTTGATATTTAATATGGGAAACCACGTTTTTGTGAATCAAAGTACATTTTAAATCATGTAAAAGAAGGCACTGTTTTGAGGAAGCCCATACAGTATTTCAAAAGTTAATATGGTTCCAGCAATGATCAACTCTATAAGTTTAGATGGAAATGGAACTAACAGAAGCAACTTCTTGGAGTTAGTCCTGAAACCACTAGTTAGAGACTATAATGTATAAAAGCCATGAAGGTGCCTTTGCATCATTTTATGGTTTTTGTTTGTGTTGTTAGCATTCCTGTTACTAGCAGGGAACTATTGCAATGACAGATCGTATCAGGGCAAACCCATCCTATGTATTTTCCTAAGTCATTCCAACTTTGCAGATCTTTTTCACTAAAGAATGTCTCATCAAATCATTTTAACAATGACTCTCTATGGAGGATTTGCCAAGAATTTTTCAAGGGGGTAGCTTGAGTTAACTGCACTCTTCATCCTGAGCTATGACACCTGATTGAAGCTAGGGTGGCAGTTTTCAGTTAAACAAATGCAAAGCTGCATTTAGGCTTTTTGCATACTGTGATGGGAAGAAATCAAAGATCCTCTTGTTGCTATTTTAAAAATACTCATCAGGGCAATTCCACTGGAATACTGTTACAGTAGCTTTTCTATTTTAATCCTTTATGTTTAAAGGTAGCATGTGAGGGAAACCCCAGATCCAGTGAAATATATTTCAAAATATCAGTTTGCACAAATATTGCTGTGGTGTTGTTAGAATAATTAAAAAGAAATCTCAGACTCTCCTACAAGGTGGCGGTGGGAGGTTTCTTTAAAGATGATGGAGGCACATACAGTAGATGGAGTGTTGAGCCCGGGATGCCACTAAGTGTTTCAGACAAGGCCCTTTGCTTTTTGCTAATTGCAAAATAAATAAAACTCCTTTGCTGTAGAGTTGTTTAGACAGCCTTTCTGCCTACGGGTCCAGGGACGTCAGTTTCTTTATCACACAAAGAGTTGTTGACGGAGGCAGAAATTAAACTCTAAACTTCTGACACCAAGTTCTGTACTCTCCACACCAGGCAGTATCTGTGTTCCAAACCCGACCTCTTCCCATGTCTTCCCAGATTGTCTCCTTTATTCACAGAAGGACAAAAAGGCTTGGTGATATTTTTCTGAAAGAAATCTTGCACCAGGCCCCAAATTAGTATCAGCTGGCCAAACTGAAGTCTGTCGCCAGGATGTTCATTAAAAAAAAAAAAAAAGTTTTTACTATCATAGTAAAAACATGGCAGCCGGCAATAGCATTTACTAAGCACACGTTTGCTCCTGTGTATGTGCATAGGCATCCCAGACACACTGAGCTGGGCTGCCGGAGAACGGGAAGGACAGCCCCAGGCACGGCAGGCGCTGCTAGGAAGGTCACAGTGTTGAGTGATAATGTGTCTTTTAGCTTGGCAGAGCTCCACCAGGATCAAGCAGACCGAGTGTACTTGGATGGGGGAGAACCTCTGAGTGCAATTTCCACTGGTTTCAGTGGGAGCTGAGTTAAATAAACTAATGCCTGTCTAAATGGAGACAAGTTGTCATTATTTGCCCTGAACATTCTCAAAAATTAAAATATCTCAAATTTCTTCTTGGGGGTTGTTTTGACTGAAAAAAAAACTACCATGCATCACTGGAGGAGGGACAAGGAAGCGAAGACTGTCATTCACCAACATTGCTAGCAAGTTATAGTATGGCTTGGATCTTAAATGGCCTGTGAAAGCTTCTCTGGTAAAGGCTTGGCTGCTAGTGTGTGTGGATATTGGGGTGGTGGAACCCTTAGGGGGTGGAGCCTAAAGGAAGAAACTGTCATCATTGGGGGAGTGGCCTTAAAGTGAAAATTCTAACTCCCGCCGCCATGTGGTGAGCCAGTGCCCCGCCCATGATGTTCTGTTCTGCCAAAGGCCCAGAGTGATACAGGACTGGTGACTACGGACTGAAACCTTCAAGATCACGAGCCAAGATAAATCCTTCCTCCTTTCAAGTTGATTCTCTCTGTCACAGTGAGGGGAAGCTAACACATGTTTCACTTTACTCTCTGGGTTTCTGTTTCTTGCTCTGTAAAAGGAAAGGCTGGGAATGGATTGATCTTTTTATTAGCAGTACATGTTTGAAGTACATAATGATTACATTTATCCCAGAGAATCTGCACGTGCACATAACACATCTTAATTTTTTTTTTTTTATCCCTTTCTCTTCTCCTCTTTCCTGCTCCCTCTAAATCTTGGTCCCTTTTCCATTTGGGAAAGCTTTATTTGCATGTTTTCTTTAATTCTATTTATTCTTCCCTAACTTCCTTTCCATCTTGTAGTCTCCTTCTCATTTGAAAAAAATCTCCCTACTATCTTTTATTTTAGTCTTTATTTATATTTAAGGTTTCTCATATAAAAGAAACCATGTGATATTTAGATTTGTGTCCCTGATTTATTTCACTTACTTTACTTATTTCTGATGTATTTTAAAGTGTATTCATTTACCTGTGAATGCCTCAATTTATCTTTCTTTATGGCAGAAATACCACATTTAGTATAGAAATACCACATTTTTCATCTATTTACCTGTTAACACACAAATAGGCTGTCTCCAAAATATATCTCTAATGAATTGTGCTTCTATAAAGAATCTTATGCATATATCCCTGTAATTTAACTCTTTTAGGAAGATAACTGGAAGGGGAATAGGTGGGTGAAATGGAATTTCTGCCTTTGATTTTTTAAAAAAATTATCTTTATTGGGCCAGGGATATGGCTCAGTGGTTCTGGCACCTGTCTTGCAAGCGCAAGGACCTGGGTTCGATCCCCAGTTAACCACATACTATACTGGATGTGGAGATTCATGACCAGCAGCAATCAGTACCACATACCACAGTGCTGGGCTTGGTGGCTTACACCTGTAATCTCAGCACTCAGGAGGCAGAGGCAGGAGGATTGCTGTGATGTGAGTTTGAGGCTGAGCTCAAGGCCCTGAACTACAAAGTGAGACCCTGTCTCAAAAAAAAATTATCTTTATTGGTACACTATGAATACACATCATCATCCCATTCAACATTGAGAGTTTGTACCAGAATATGACATGACTTGATTCTCATTTTTTCCCCTTTCCCCCCTGCCCTGCAACCCCCACCCCTACCACAACCATTTTCCCCTTATTTACCCCTGCATTCTCTTCCCTTTTAAATATTTTCTATTTCACAATATCAATTATACATACTACAACTCATTTACAACTTCATTTTCTCCTACTAAAGAAAAGATACGATATTTACACATCTGTGACCTGTTTATTTCGCTTATGAGAACTCGTCAAGGTACATCCATTTGAGTATGAATGACTCAATCTTATCATTTTTTATGGCAGAATAATACTCCATTCTATAAAAGAACCACATCTTCTTTATTTAGTCTCCAGTTGATGGACATTTGGGTTGTTTCCAAGATTTAGCAATCACAAACTGAGCTTCTATAAACATGGATGCACATATGTTACTGTGAAATGAACCTTTTAATTCCTTTGTGTATATACCTAGCAGAGCGATGGCCGGGTCAAATGGGACCTCCAGCTCCAGTTTTTTGAGATATCTCCACACTGATTTCCACAGAGGTTGTACAAGTCTACATTCCCACCAACAGTGGAGAAGGGTTCTTTGTCTTTGATTTTTGCAGAGTCTCCACACTGATCTCCACAACATTGTTAGATCGCTCTTCACCACTGATCTTCACACTCCACAGTTCTATGAGATGTGAGTTCCCTGGATGTGTTATCCCCCAGTATGTGTGGTCCATGTGACAGTTGGCTTTGCATGATTGCAAATGGTCATTCACGCTTTTCAGGGAAAACCTGATGATTTATAGGTTAACACCTTTTGTCCCAAATATATAGGATTAGGTACAGGGAAGAATGTGGATATCATGAGGGTCAGAGATTATGACCTCTCTGGGAGGAAATCAGAACACTCCCTGAGGGCATCAGGGTTTGGATCTGAGCTAGCAGCAAGCTTCCCTCTCACTGGAATATTCTATGAGTCACAGGTTCTCAGGGTTCCTGGCCTGGTCCCTCAAGAAGACCAGGTTATTAGTGGAAACAGAGTCCAGGATGGACTCTTTAAGTGGTTACAGAAAATCAGTTTAGTTCAGTGAAATGAGAAAGTCCTGGTGAACACAAAGATAATTTTGCAAGAGATCAGAGAGTCATTGTAGGGCAACAACCTCAGGCTATCTCTCTGAAATATATGGAATAAACAATGATTTGAAATTGCAGGTGAATGACAAGAAAGGACAATGCCAGAGGGGGATGGACCCCCTAGGAATGATAAAGAAACAGTGCTGTATTTGGAAGAGAAGAGAAAATGTTGTGGTGGGGCAAGAGCTCAGCAGATGTGGATGGCATTGTGCATGGAGCTCCCATGTCGTCAAATAGTAGGACTCACTTGAGTTACCCACTGCTGTCCAGGAAAAAGAAATAAACACAGAGCTCACACACATGCATGCACACACACACACACACACACACACACACACACACACACACGAGAGAGGGAGAGAGAGAGAGAGAGAGAGAGAGAGAGAGAGAGAGAGATGCACAAATCTTCCAAGGGTAAGTTAACAAAAAGTAATTTGTATGGAACCAAAATTGTGAAAGAGACAGATGTCCTTTGAGCATAAGTAGATATGGAAGGTTTGCCAGCAGCAGAATGAGAATTGGGAATCTCTAGCAATCCCAGGGGATCCAATTGGTAGAAGACAAATACTTATAGTGTGAGACATTGGATTCATTTTAAATACGTGATCATAAGAAAAGAGAGAGAGGGAAAAGCAAATGAAAGTGAACTATCCCCTGAATTCAGGACCTGTTGTGGTTTAGATCTAGAAAATCCCCCCGAGATAGCAGATTTGGGAAGGTGACTGGATCACATTCATAGCTGGATGTGCTGTTTCCCCGGGGGTTGCATGGGGGTGGCCTGGAAGGACGCGTCTCTCTCCCCAGTTCTTCCCTTCACTAGCTGCTTCCTGACTGCTGTGAGATAAACCATTGTCCTCTGCCTGGGCCCTTTCCCCATGCTGTTTCCCCCTTGGAGTGGGTTTACTGTGGACTGGATTATGAGCCAAAATTAATCTCTTCTCTTTTAAGTCTTAGTATTTTGTACCAGCATGTGAAAGTGCCAAAGATACTGTCTTCCCTTCCTTCTTTCACCACCTGGATTTGAGATTTTGCCCTCCTCTTACTCAGCAGAGGAAATGGGAGGAAAGCAGAACATCTGTGGCTCATCTTTCCAAACTGGGAAGGAAGTTCCTAGCTCAGAACTGCAGCTTGTATGTGAAGATAAAGCAGGAAATTTGGAGAGCAGAGTCAAGCAGACCTGGTGCTATGTGAGTGTGAGTGGGCATGAGTCATGAACACCCCTTTCAGAAGAGTGGTGTATATTTCTATCCCTTTGACACCAGATGTGGCCGTGTAATATGCTATAGTCACCAAATGAGCGGAAATGGCACATGCCACCTGTGAGTGGTACTTAGAGAGTTATCATGAGGTTTTGCACTATTCTTTGTGTCTGCCATGAGAATGGCTTATACCAGAAGAAGCCTGCCACATCTGCCTGGTTCTCAGTATGAAGGTGATGCCACACTGCATATGGGCTGTGCCCTTGTGTAGTGGGAGTGACACAGTCACTGTGCTGGGTGACTGAGATTTGGCCATGCAGACTGCCATGGAGCTTTTCATTGTCCACTTGTTCTCTGCGACTCTGGAGCAAAGTAGTAGGTGGCACTTGCTGCGGTCCTGGCAGAGGGAGGTGACTTCAGTTGGCACAGACTGGCCAGGGAGGGATTAGAAGCCTGGCTAGGATGTCCCTGACCATGTTCCACCCCCAGCCCAAAAGAGGGCTCTAGTTATCCCAGATGGACTCAGGTAAAGGACCGGGGTGGGCAGAGTTAGCAAATATTTAAAGCAGAAATAACCTTGAACTGACCCCAGAAAGTTTGGGGCAGGTGGAGTCTGTGGACAGAGTCCAGGAAATTCCGCTAAATCAAAGCAAGGCTGACAGTGAAGCAAGAAGGAAGTGACATGAAGCTGCGAACTAGACAACTAACTCCTGTTTCTAAAGAAGGGAAAAATGAAGGCAGAAGATAGGGTGGTCCCAGAACTGCTTCCAAGAAAATAAGCTTTAACATAAGTGGCAGGGGAGCTTTCTTCCTTCTGGTAACTGGTGACAGAGTCTGCCCTGATAGACTTGAATTTTTCTTCACTTACTGAGAACACCACCAGGCTTCAGATCCACAGCAAGGACTTCTTATGAGCTGCTCTGTGAGGACAAATTCACAGTTTTTAGAAACCTGTTGCAGTACTGATGTAGACATCTCACCATTTTACTGGACAGGGTGTAGGCCATGAGGTATAGAAGGATGGACTAGAGGACCTCTTGGACTCTTCCAACACAAGTATATTAATATTTATTATTCAATGCTGTGGTTCCTGACATTGAAATGTCAAAATTGACTTAAGGGAAACAGAATTAAATCTGAAACAGAAGTTAAAATGAAGCAAGCAGAATGAAGTCTGAAAGGCAAATACACCATTATGTCTCACTTATTCTAGAAACCACATCAGATTATTTGTAGGAATGAAGTAGGTACATATGATGAGTGAGCTTCTATACTGTACATAAGGCCACATTAGCTAATCTGTATGAGTAGTAGCAAGTTTGGGGTGGTATAAGAACATGGAAATAGGGGCTTTCCCATGACAGGAATTCCTAAAATTCTGAGTGAGTGAGTTGGGAAAATGATGGACAGCCTGTGTGAGGCCCATGAGTTCCAGCATTTCCACCAGATGCTGGAAACAATTCAGGGGAAAGCGAACCATTCAGTGGTTCCCAGCAGGTGTCGGCGCGGTCCAGGGAGAGACGTGCCAATGCTATGGCTCTACGTTAATTTCTTTCTCATCCCAAATGTTCGTTTTTGTCTCCTGAGAGGATCTTTTTCCCCTAGTGTGACAAATTTTCCAATTTTGTAATGGAAGCCAGGAGAAAATGGAATTCTCTTTATAGAAATCCATTTTGTAGCCAACTTTCTTGAGATGCATCTATCCCTGAAAGCAATTTCTCTCATACGGGTGGATGTGGCTGAAGTGTTTAGGGCCGGTTAAGTGGATCACTGACAATTTGCCGTCAGAGCTGGTGGGAGATTTAACAGCAAGGCCTCCGCGGGGAGGGACGTGGCGAGCTCAGGCCTCTCCAAGCCCTTCTCCAGCTGTGCCGAGCTGCTTCAGAGCTGCTTCAGTGCAGTATCGCTAGAGTAGGCCGGATGGAGGGGGTGGGGCTCCGAGATGCCTGAGCCTGAAGTCTCTGCGTAATTATCCTTCCTGTATCTCTCCAGCGAGCTCAGGAATCTGGCTGGTAAACTGCAAAGCACACCGGCGAGGTAAATAGAAGACAAGTCAACAGAGCGTGGAGGTGTTATGGTGTGTCCCTGTCATAGACCTGAAAGGCCACTGAAGATCTGTAGAACACGGAGGAGGTTGTATAATAGGACTAGAACTCCGTCTGGCTGGCTCCTTGCCCTGGCTTCTGTTCCACTGGTGCCTCTTTGGGGGCACATTTATGATTGTGTAATGGCAAAGCAAAGGCGCTTGGTAGTAAATTAAATCGGTTTTATACTATGTGGGTGACTTGCACGCGGTGTACAACCGCCAGGCTTCAACGCATTCCAACGTGAGAAATGTCCTCGAAGCGGAACAACTGGCTGCTCTCCATCTGCTCATGTTCCCATTTGACTCTTCCCTGCTCTGTAAATACTCAGACTTGTTAGCAAGTTGAACACATTTCAGAGCTACGTGAAAGAAGTATATGAAGGTCAGGAGGTGGCTTGCGGGAGACCTCGGATGACATGGAAACTTTCCTCATCACCAGAGATGCTTCACCCACCCCAAACATATGTTGGGCTCTAGTCTCACACAAGTAAAGTGATGCAAATGTGGAAGGGATGGGGCTGGTGGGAAGGCAACTGAGCATAAAGTAAAAGTTTATGTCTGAGAACGTGAACTTAGAATCCCTACTGAGATGGGAAGAAAAATACACATCCACAAAGGCAACAAGCCAGAAAAAAATTATTGAACAAGCTCAAAAAAGAGCTCTGTAATTCTTTAGGGAAGGTTGATAGTCGTCCTCGGCCTCCTTTTGATGGATTCCATCACGGTGTCTCGGGATGCCATCTGTGACTTGACACGAGGGTGACACACCTTGATAAGCTTTCCTGAATGTGCCACCTGCTGCCCAACCCCCTCAGGACAGTGATTCACTATGAAGAAATCAGCACCTGTTTTACAGGCTAAACAATCAAGAAAAGTATGGATTGCACCTTGTGTCACAGAAGGAGCTGATGGATTCTGTGTCTATACCACAGATAAATGAGCAGCATTATGAATGCAGTCTAGCATTCATAATAGCACCCAGCTTATGTCTGCTGAGAGCTTGCTGTGGTCTGGGCACTGTTCTGTTTTAATGGTGCAAGCCAATTTACATTTTACAATGATGTACATTTATTTTTCTCATCCCTTACTTTTCTTGTGGTCCTAGGGATTGAAGCTAAGGCTTTTACTATGTCCTCAACCCTTTAATACTTTTTTTTTTTTAAGACAGGGTTGCTAAGTTGCTAAGTTTTGCACAGGCTGGGCTTGCAATGGTAATCCTCCTGCCTCATCTTTCCAGGGTGCTGATATCACAGTCATACACCACAATGATCAGCTTTTTCTCCTTTTTTGATCCCTCTTTTTTACAGATAAGAGTGAGTCACAAAGAGGTAATACTTAGCCTAAATTCACATAGATTGTTAGAATCTGAACCTACAGTATTTACTGGGTACCAAGGATGGAGCTTATAACCATGCACATATACCCCAGTTCAATAAAAAAAAGCCCATGAATGATTTAAAACACACACACACACACACACACACACACACACACACACACACACACACATTAAATTTGAATGCTTTTATTGACCTACCAAATCAGGTCTCAGAATTCATTCTTTTGTGCCTTAGCCTTCCCTTAAATCTAGTGAGCAGAATGTCACAGCTAATACCAATTTAGCACTTAAAAGATCCCACTATCTATCAGTTAGAAAATAAACATTCAGATCTAAACTTGTCTCCAAAGAACTTCTTATCCACTCACAGGTGTGCACCTAACCTAAACGTAATAAGGATACACTTCTGATAGGTGCAAGTGTGTGTGTGCATGCATGCGTGTGTGTGCATGCCAAAACAGGGGAAGTAGTCTTGTACTAGTCGACAATATGAATAAATACAAGAAGCAAGAGGGAGAACAGACTCCACACTCCTAATCATGTTTCACACCTACGTGACTACCTGAGGAGTCCAGCTGTATTCTTTTTGAAAAATAGGTTCATTTCAAATTACTTTATAAAATCTGTTTCATGGGGACTGTGAACAGATTGACAAATAGTTGCTGCTTCCGTTGGTGGAAGGTTGGGGTTATGCAGCTCACTTTCTCCCAAAGGTGAACTGATAAGTCTGGATTTGTTCACTAGCTCATGACCGTGTTGGTTAAACCTTCCTCTATTGAGAGGAAAAGATATTCAACTTAAATTAGTTTAAGTAATAGGATAAATTCATTTACTCATCTAATCAGGAAGTTGAGAGTCAAGGCACAGTTTGGTTCAAGACACAAATCATGTCATCAAAGCCAAACCGTTATTCAATATTACTGCAAAAAAGGGAAAGAAAAAATTGATGGTAAAAACAAAAAAGCAGAAACAAAGCTTATGTATATGGAGTGAGGGATAATAGGGAGGGTAAGGGAATGGGAAAAAAATGAGAATCAAGACACATCATGTACAGGTACAAATTCTCAATGATGAATGTGCTCATAACGTATGCCTAAAAAGTACCAATAAAGGAGAAAAAACCGGAACTACACATATAACCAAATAATTGTGTCTCTCTTGCCTCAGCTTGTTTGTCTGGTGCTATTCCCAGGAAGGTTTCATTCAAGTGGCAGGCAACGTGCCTTCCATGATAGCAATTTCAGTGGAAATAGGACTTCTGTCTCCCAACATCTGCTCATTGATCATTAAAAAGCTCCGTCTGGCCTTGCTTGGGTGAACAGCCATTTTAGGGCAGAGGATGGAGTGTTTGGATTAGCTAGCCTGGGACAAGTGCTCACCTTACCTTGGTTGTAGGTGAGACTCCATACACGAAAGCTCAGCCAAGACCACAGGTGCTAGAGGAGAATTCTGCAGTGGAATAGGAGAGACCACGTAGGATGGGAAAAGCTCAACTAATAAAACCATAGCAGATAATGCCTAATACTTAATCTCAAAGTTCTTCATCTCCTCTTATCAGTGCTACTTAGTGTGGATGATAAGCAGCCATGCCCTAGAGATGGCTACCTTAGTCTGATTAACAGAGACTATGAAGAGTCTGTCTTCCTGTAACTGCAAGGTTCTTTGATGGCTTGAATCCTGTTGTCTGCAGCTACTTACACTTGAATGGCTTTTATGGTTTACAAGGCTCCCCCACCTCTGAATCAGCACACCCCATCTATTCAGCAAGGTGAAAAACACATAAGACAGACATCATTATTCCCATTTTACAGATAAGAATATGAAGCTTCAGAGAGGTTGGCAGCTTGTCTAGAGTCATAAGATTGTGAAGAGGAAGACCTAGCTGTGACCCTGGGGCTTGGCTTCAAAGATCTGCACAAGAGACATGAGAAGCTCTGAGTGAGCTGAAGGACTAATTCTGAGATCAAGCAGTGACTCAGTCCCAGAGATAAGATTAAAGTTGAGAATTAGAATTTGTGACTGCAAAGTTGATCTTCTCAAGGAAATTCCTGTCCTTAAAACTGTCCAAGACCAATGCCAAAACTGTCCTGTCTCAAAATGCCCTGGGTAAGGACCAGGGCACTGGGAGCC
>PVIR01042845.1:0-12033 GCA_004026965.1 Petromus typicus | reverse complement strand
CCTGTAATCCCAGCACTCGGGAGGCAGAGGCAGGAGGATTGTGATGTGAGTTTGAGGCTGAGCTCAGGGCCAGCCTGAACCACAAAGCGAGACCTTGTCTCAAAAAAAAAAAAAGAATAATTACAGAAGAAATCCCTGAATGGAATGGTGGTTAGCCGCTAAATCCCTTTTAAGACCAACTTTCTAATATTCTAATATGTCCAAGCATTCTACCTCTCTAAATGGTTTGATTCCCGTTATCACCAAGAAAGAAAAAAAGAAATGTTGCCCTATGGTGGTGCACACCTATAATTCTAGCACTCAGAAGGCTGAAGGATCACGAAGACTTCAAGGCCATGCTGGGCTACGTAGTGAGTTCAAGACAAGCGTGAATTATGGAATGAGATCCCTATCTCTCAAAAACAAAAGCAATCAAATGTCCTGGACTACCCCAGAACCCCAGTCCTCTCCAATTTTTACCTCTGGAGTATTGTGACGAAGCCAATAATATGCTTCTCGGAAGTCATCAAAAATGATCCTACTGCCATCCCCACCCCGAGCAGATAACACGATGGAGGGAGAAGAGTAGGCCTCACTGGTCACCCAAGTTGAATGAAAGGTATAGGTGATGAGAAAGAAGGCCATGACCAGTATCATCCCACTTGCCACCTAAAAAAGGAAGAACTGTGTAGTAAACCAAACTGAATTTACACAACACCAGGTAGCTTCTCATATATAGTCAATAATATACATGCCATGAACCAAAATACATCAGGAAAAAAGTTAGTAGGTCAGGGGCTGTATGAGTTAACTCTGCCCACCTTGACAGTGCACTACTTTACTTCCCAACCTAAACACATACAAATGTACATGTGTGTGGACATACACACATGGAGACATAGGCACGCACAGTTTCCCAAGCCTGTTACTAGTGTTAACTTGATTCTCACTTCATTCTTGATAGGGTAAGTAGAGTCCTGCTGTTTCTTGCTCTTCTTGTCTGGGCGACTTATGTCCAGATTCTTCATGTACGTGGACAGTACCTGGGAGACTCCAATGCCAGACAGAATGCACATAACAGGTGCCAACACTAGCATTAGACGTACCTAAAAAACACAGGAATCCTAATCAGGCTGATCAGTGCTTTACAAATTACAGAATTCAATTTATTAGTAGACTATAAACTTAGGGATTTTCATCACTTAATTTTTTTTCAACTAAAGTGAAATAGAAAGTATGTCGTATAGCTACAGTAGCGATATACATAAAAATGCTAAGCATGGTGACACACACCTATAATCTTAGCTCTCAGTAGACTAAGGCAGCAAGATCACCAGAATTTCACAGCCAGGCTGGTCTATGTAGTGAGTTTAGCCAGCCTGAACTACAGAGTGAGACCCTGTCTCAAAAAGACAAACAAACAAAGTTGCAATTATAATATGGATATATATATACATGTGTGTACTGAGTAATGATATAAAATATGTTTACTATAGTTTGAGACTAAAATAATATGAAAACCTCCATCAATATATACTTACAATATATACTTACAATATATAAAATCTAGCCATCTAGCAATGGGTAATTTTCTCAGGCCTTAAAAACAAAATCCTCCATTTAAAGATATACAGGTCAAATTCTCTAACAAAGTGCAGAAGTACCTCACTTAAAAAAATACCATGAGCCCTGGAAGGATTAATAACAGCAAACACCTTTATAACTCAGCCCCTCAAATGTCCTTAGAGAAACATCTGCATAATCAGTAGTATTTTCTAAATCCTACCAGGCAGAAACACACAAAAAGCACTGCAGAGCTAAGTGTGAAAAGTTTGCTAGGACTGAGAACATTCCTCACCATTACAGCTGAAAAGTACATGCTGGTCACACCATACATGATGATAAAAATTCGGGCATCAGACAGGTTGCTAAAGCAGTAATACAGGCCAACTATAAAAGAAGGAAGGAGAAGTAAGGAACTGAGCCCTGTAGGTAGGAAACTACAAGTATCCTTCCTGAATGCCTGGATGGCGCCACACAGTTAACCCGCAATGCTACTTTCAGGAATTTATTCTTAAAAGAAAAAAATCATAGAAACATGCAAAGATATTTACTACAACATTCTTTATAATAGCAAAAAAATCAGAAACAACCTAAATAAATCTGCAAAGAAGCAAACTCTAGCATATTTTAAAAATGGAATACATTTTTGAAAATATTACTGTGGTAGAGATGTGAACTATTTGCCTTCTTATATGTCTTTATACAGCTCTACTTTAAGCATTTCTATAACATGATCCTAAATAACAGAGATTATCATGATTCTTTTTATTTCTTCACAGCATGGGGTGGGGGGAGAACCTAGAACCTCATGTATTTTAGGTAAGTGTTCCCCTATGGAGTGCTGATCTATGAAGTTACAGTCTCAGCCATATTACAATTCTTTATGACCAGGGGAAAAACTGTATGATCTCATTTTTATTCAATAAACAAGCAGATGAATATACATTACAATGTTAATAGTGTCTAGAAGTAAATGGTAAGTGCTCCTACAATTCTTACTGTTTTCTTTTTTATAATATACAAATTACTTTCACAATAAAAAATACGTAAAAGTTATTTTATAAAACAAAAAGACTACTAACACTGGTAAATTCTAAATCATGTGGACTGGCCAGAAGATAATGAAGAAGCCTTTACATTCAGCAGTTCTCATTATGGAATTTAATACTGCTATGAAGAAAAATGCTATGAAAAAAAAATTAAAAAAAAAAAAACAATAGAGCCAGGGATTTAGCTCAGTGGTTCCGGCGCCTGTCTTGCAAGCGCAAGGGCCCGGGTTCGATCCCTGGTAACCACATACAGTACTGGGTGTGGAGACTCAGCAATCAGCACCACATACCACAGTGCCGGGTGTGGTGGCTCACGCCTGTAATCCCAGCACTCGTGAGGCAGAGGCAGGAGGATTGCTGTGATGGGAATTTGAGGCTGAGCTCAGGGCCAGCCTGAACCACAAAGCAAGACCCTGTCTCAAAATAAATAAATAAATAAAAATTAGAGGTTGTATTTTTAGATTACAATGGAAATAAAATTCTGAGGTTCTGAA
Organism: Petromus typicus; assembly: GCA_004026965.1. NCBI lineage: Eukaryota > Metazoa > Chordata > Mammalia > Rodentia > Petromuridae > Petromus > Petromus typicus. Next base: position 8,948 of record PVIR01042845.1, on the reverse strand, counting down.
CTTGTCAATCAATATCTGTAACTTCAACTTGTGATTTCTACATGTGCTTAGCTATCTTCTATCCTATACACCGTAAATAGGCAAATAAAACAAGGATGAGGACAATTGATGTATTTGGAATGAAAGAGGGAATTCTTACAAAGCCCACTTCAGAATACAAGGCAAACAGACCTGGGAACATGAAGACAAGCAGCTGCAGATCAAAATAGTAGGAGGACCAGGTGGTGGGCTGATGTTCAGACACAGATGCAATGATGGGAATGTTGTTCTTAGCATAAGAAGGATCCAAAAGTGAATAAAAACGTCCTGTCCATGGAGAAATTTTTCCTGGCACCAAAGAGGAAAAAATATTTCACATATGCTCTTAAAACAAGCATCTTAACCTAACCAATTACAATATCTTATTTTAGTAAGATTCAAGACAGAGAAGGACTATGCTTTTGCTTCACTGCCACCAACAGTACTTAAAGAGTTCATTTGTTTTTTTCAAACATGAGAATTTTTGTCAATATGGCCAGCAGAATAAAATTGGGTTGTACATAAATTCAGAGAGAAGAGAAGTACAAGAACTTCCTGGAAAGGTTTTAGGCCTAAGGTGGTCAAACCAAGGCCAACTCCAGAGACAACATGAACTATATCCTCTGATCTTGCTCTGAATTAGCCAACATAGAGACACAGGCAAAATCAAAATAGTCCCTGAAAAGTAAAAGTTGGAAAAATGGAGTATGAAAATATGGCATGCCCACTGAACTATGATTTAGCCCCCATGGGATTAGACACATGCCATAACATAAAGTACAGCAAGCAATAGAATGGTTTCTACCACCCAACTAATAGAAAAGGAAAGAAATGTAAAATGATTAGCTGGTAAATACAGTCCCTCTACCAGACATGATTAGAAAAAGCTCTAATAAAATCTATCCTGATATACTGAATCCAAACACAGAGCCAACAAATGACAATGTGAAAAAGTGGCTGTTTGAAATGAAAAGAATTTTCTATGGTCAGAAAATATCCCATCTTCCTGAAGTTCATTCTGTGTCTGCATTCAATACTACAAGCTGTGACCATTCCCTACCTGTCAGCATGAGAAGCGCTCCAATAGTGAGTAGGACAAATCCTACCAGGGAGATGACACTCCGGAAAAGAACTTCAAACTGCTGTGGATTCAACTTGCTGCGCAGATAATCCACAAATGCGTGGATCTGACAGAGACCGAAAACTCCAAAGGCTGCCATGTGCTCTGATGAAAGGACAGGCTATAGGAATAAACATTAGTTAATGTAGGTAGTAATATCAGAGGAAATCAAGGTGCCAAATCCAGCCCTAATCTTCATTATCCTGATCTAGTTAAGCCCAATAAGTCTCAAGGGACTCAGGGCCTATCTAGGAAACAGTTTAACTCATCTGCCATATTTTCCAAAGAGTATTTAGAATCCCCCAAATTATACCATATACCATAGTAATCACATTTCTGCTTTTTGCTCCAGCTATTTCTTCAGCCCAGTTTGCAATTTCCCCAAACCTTCCATTCTCACTATGCAAGATAACAATGCAAACAAACTACTTCTAATGTGCTAAATCAATCACTCTACTTTAAAAAAATTTCCCTCCTTTAATTTGTGGGTACTGCATTGGAAAAAAGGGTTGGATATTTTGTCCCCACAACAAGAAAGTAACTAAGACAGGAGGCCCATTAACAGGCTACAGAATTTTGTGTTTCAAACAAGTTTCCATATGCTACGAATGGTCCTCAGGTGGAAACTATTTTCCAGACTCATTATGCCAGCCTGAGCTACAACCCAAGTTTAAGGCCAGCCTAGACTACACAGTGAGACTGTCTCAAAAAGGACAAAAAAAGAAAACCTACAGCCAATATACTGTAAATTACAGACAGCTGTAGATATGTCTTTCCCCTCAAGACTGTAACTTGCTTAAGGACCAGAATATATTTCTAATCTCATTATGTTTGACAGTGATTAGCAAATTACAAATAGTAGATTAGTCAGTAAAGAAATATTTACTGACTTATAAAGATTTCATGTCCATGAGAATCTTAAATGTGAAATCAAATACATCATTGTTCTTTGAGAGTTGTCTGTTAGCCCTATGTAGTATAGTAGAGTTAAAAGGTTTGTTCTTTGCTTCCTGAAGGATTTACAAATAGGCTCTCTTAAGATCAAGGTTCATCACTATTAAGTTCATTAGCATTAAAAGGGACTAGAAATTATGGGAGGGGCTAATTAAAACTTTCATCAGTAACATAAACTCAACTCAAACAAATCATTCCTCTATTCCCCACAAACCTAAGCCAAAGATATGAGCCATTAAATACAAAAATTCACTGAGCAAATATAAATACATTCGTAGGGCCAAGGATTTAGCTCAGCAGTTATGGCACCTGTCTCATAAGCACAAAGTCACAAGTTTGATCTTCGGTACCAAACAAACAAACAAATAAATGAGAAAAATAAACACACTCCTAAACTTAATGACCAGTAATTTTGTTGCTTTAATTGACATAAGCAGTCTAAGATCAAAGCTATACATATTTCTTACTCTTAATAAAATCTAAGACAAATGAACCTAGTTGGACCCACTTAAAAAAGTAAAGAAGTTGAAATTCCTACTCAGTCAGGGCTCACCTGGAAACCCACAAAGGAGATCTGCATGGAAAGAATGGTGCCCAGGCAGTAAACAGTGCAGTAGGCCACATAGATCCGGTGGGAGAAACGGCCGGTAAGCATCAGCACCAGGACATGGAGAGGGATCAAGTTGATCAGGAACACGTAACCTCCCCAGGAAGAGACCTATAGCAATATGAAAAAGAACAGTTCTTATCTTGAGCCCACCACTATACTTTCGAACTGTGGTGCCAAACCTCTGACGCATGTGCCAGAGCCACTTTTTTGTTATCCTTGGAAGCTCTAAAAGGTTCACCAATACTGCGTTAAGATATCACCTGTGACTCTCTCCACTCCCAGTACTGAGGACTGGACCCAGCACCTTCACACTAAGTTACAGCTCTAGCCCTTTTAAAATTTTGATGTAGAGTCATGCTAAGTAGCTGAGGCTGGATTCAAACTTGTGATCTTACTACCATACCCTTCCAGAGTGCTGGGGTTATAGGCATAACCCACCATGCCTGGCCATCTGTGACCTTTCTAAAGAATATCTGTATATATTAACTGTAAACTTTATTTAGTTTAAGAACTTTATTTATGCTAAGTGGCTTAAAGAGTATAAAGAAGTGGGCCAACATCTGCCTGGCAAGTGCAAGGTCCTGAGTTTAATCCCCAGTAACCATATACCACAATGCTGGGCATGGTGGCTCATACTTGTAGCTCAGTACTCAGGAGGCAGAGGCAGAAGGACTACTGTGAGTTCAAGGCTGGCCTGGGCTACATAGTGAGTTGAAGACCAGCCTGAACTACAAAGTAAGACCGTTTCAAAAACAAAACAAAACAAACAAACAAAAGAGTATGAAGAACTGATTTTTAAGGAGAAAAAAATTATATTCAAACCCATTACTATAAACTAATGCCCTCTCTCTTATGACTGCTGCTGTCATGATCATGTAATAAGCCATGTCCACACCTCAAGGTGAATCAACACCGCACCATTCCACACAGAATTTAGGGATATGTGAGCAACTAGAGTCAGTTAAGAAAGTCTAAGTATGGGGGCCGGGGAGTTAGCTCAGTGGTTTCGGCGCCTGTCTTGCAAGCACAAGGACCCTGGTTCGATCCCTGGTAACCACATACCATACTGGGCGTGGAGACTCATGCCCAGCAGCAACCAGTACCATATATCACAGTACCGGGCGTGGTGGCTCACGCCTGTAATCCCAGCACTCGGGAGGCAGAGGCAGGAGGATTGCTGTGATGTGAGTTTGAGGCTGAGCTCAGGGCCAGCCTGAACCACAAAGCGAGACCCTATCTCAAAAAACCTTAAAAAAAAAAAGAAAGTCTAAGTATACATGTAGGGCCAAACAGAAGAAATATATTTGAAAAGGAAAAATTTGAAAGGTAGTGTACTAGAAAGGAAGGTTGGTCAACCAACATGTACTCATGGTGATACAGTATTTGAAGAAGTTCAGAAATTAAGAATATGTGAAGGAGCTGGTGGCATAACTCAGTGATAATGCACTAGACTAGAATGCGTGACAGGTTTCATTCTCAGCACAGGGGGAAAAAGTGGCAAAAGTTACCATGTAGAAATAAGCGAGGGCACACTTGGCTGCCCAGTAGATGGAACCAGTCTTTACCGCCTTAATCCACATGTAGTAGGTGAGTAGCATGCAAAAGATGGCAATCCCTGAAGAAAAAACACACCAAAAATTCAAGGAGACATCATGTTAGCACAGTGGTTAAAAAACTTCTCTGAAGTAGACTATCTGGATTCATAGACCTAACACTATAAGTTTAGGTCAATTATTTCACTGCCCCTTGTCTCAGTTCCCCATAAAAGGGAGCCTGTAACAGTGTCTATTTGATATAATTGTTGTGAAGACAAACATAATCAATTCACATAAAGCACTCAGAATAGCACCACGTGTACAGTAAGGATACAGTAGATATCAGTCATTATTATTATTGTTCTTTCCAGGAATTACATTTCCTGCTGATCCTAAAAATATCTCATACCATCACACATCATTATCATCCTTCCTCTGCACGTGAACACAAGTTGGATGCTGTGCTCTGACTGCTGCTTTTCTTAGCAGCTGCCTAATAGAGCCCAACTTTAGGGTTCACTTCAACTTCAACTACTTTCAAAAAGCTTTGATTCCCAAACTAAAATTAGTATCTCCTTGTACTACATTCCCAAAGTACTCTGATATTTCTATCATGGTATACAGCACTATCTGTCTATCACTGGAGTTATCTTTATAGGACCATTTTTGTTTTTTGGGGTTTTTTTTTTTTAGTTTTTTGTTTTTGAGACAAGGTCTTGCTTTATAGTTCAGGGTGGCCTTGAACTATTCTGTAGCCCAGGCCAGCCTCGAACTCACAACAATCCTGCCTCTGCCTTGCAAGTACTAGGATTACAGGCATGAGCCACCATGCCTGACTAGAGGTCTATTTTTATCTCCCTTAACATATAATTATGGGCTAACATTATCTTATTTAGTATCTATCCTTTCAATTTCTTAATTTTTTGCCAAAATAATCTTACCCCTTCTCAATCTTTCTAATATTTAACCCTATGGAGGAGGTCCTATGTTTTGGAAAAACCCTGTGTCTTCCCAATAACATTCAATAAATACATGTTCAATTGAAAATAAGTCAATAGTTAAACATGTGGTACACATTTATAATCCCAGCATTCAGGAGGCAGAGACAGGAGCACCACTATTTGAGGTTGGCCAAGCCTACATAGAGAGTTCAAGACCAGCCTGAGTTGTACAGGAGACTCTGTCTCAAAAAAAAAATTAGTATTTGAAATTAAGAAATCTACCCACACTTCTGATTGTTATGGTTTTACTAACTCATTCAAGTAATTCTGGTTCATAATTTGCTCAAACAGGGTTAGCTGTTCATGAATAATTAACCTTGTTGAGTCCCCTGAATTTTTAAAGTTTTTATCAAGTATAGTTTTTTAAGATTGTCCTATAGTCTGTATGAGGAGTTCCATTCATTGAAGGCAATATACAATGATGGAAAAGAATCAAGTATCAAGAAGTGACTGGAGCCAGGTGTAGTGGCTCACACCTGTAGTCCTAGCACTTGGGAGGCAGAGGCAGGAGGACTGGTGTGAGTTTAATGCCAACCTGGGCTATCTATTGAGTTCAGGGCCAGCCTGAACTACAAAGTGAGACCCTGTCTCAAGGAACAAAAAAAAAAAAGAAAGTAAGTTTTTAAAAACAGTCACTGCAATTTTAAGGACACCTGTATCCTTTATTTAGGAAAATAAACTCTGTTTTATTTAACTCTGAGGCCAGAGATGAACCAAAGGCTTGTAAGAAGAAGTTTCCATCTGCCATACTGGATGAGATGACAGGAAGAGAATGTGAATCTGTACTAGATCTCTTTCTACTATTCCTAATCTCATCAGGTTCCATTTTTATTACTGCTAGGCAGAGGATCCAACCCAAATTCTACATCACTTTGTGAAGTTCTCTTACAGAATGAAGAAAACAGACCCCTCAATGATCCCCTCCAGCATTTTAAAAGTCTTACCTTCATTATCATAAGAGCCAGCCACAGATCGAGAGATATACCCAGGAACTACAGCAATCATGGCAGCAGCAAGAAGCCCAGCCCCAGCGTCCTATTAGGAAAAGACAAACAATAAGTGGTTATCATCAATATACCTATTAAAGAACTGAGGATCCACTAGTCTGTTCTGTTTTTGGGGGGGGCAGGGTTTTTTTTTTTTTTGAGACAGGATCTCACTTTTTTGTAGTTCAGGCTAGCCCTGAGCTCAGCCTTGAACTCACAGCAGTCCTCTTGCCTCTGCCTTTCAAGTGCTGGGATTATAGGTGTGAGTTACCACACCTGGCACTGTGGTACATGGTATGATTGCTGGTAGGCTGAGTCTCCACACCCAGTACTGTTGTATGTGGTTACAGGGGATCGAACCCCAGCCCTTGCACTTGTAAGACAGGTGCTAGAAACACTGAGCTAAATCCCCAGCCCCTAGTCCATTCTGTTTTTAATGAACTAGAGAGAATCCAATAGTCTCTCAGATAGGAGATGCCAAAAATGGTGGAAATGTTTATAGCACAAAAAAGCTAAAAACTTCACAACCATTTCCCCATGATGACACCAAGCTTGAAAGTGAGTATTCATATGCTGAAGACAGGCAAATGCTGTGAGCTATCAACCATCAAAACTTGCCCCAAAATAGCCACATAATGCAATCAAAAGGAGAGATTGATTTAAAAAACCAATCCACCTGGACTGAAGTTGGCAGGTGCTTATGTAATAAAACTGGAGTATCAACAAGTAACCTCTGAGCACAGGAAAAAGGAGAAACAAATATAACCCACATTCCAAAAGAAAAAGGACATGTCTGTTGATAAGAGTCAAGTTTGGGACAAGGGCAGCAAAAAGAATGAAAAGTTTCCCTAAAGTAAGTTCAGGCTTCTCAAGGCTCTCAGGTACCTTCCTAATACAGACTCCAGGGAACCAGGGTCAGCAAAGCTAAAACCTGGAAAAAGGAGGATCGGTGTTATAGAATTGATTACAGAAGCTAAATGGTGTAAGAATTTTAAAATGAACACTTAAAATGGCCAGGGGACTTAGCTCAGTGGCGCCATGTCTGCTTCATAAGCACTGGCTGAGTTTGATGCCAGGTATCAAAATATAAATGCTTAAAACAAACAAAAATTGCTTAGTGTCTATTCCTGAAAAAATTAACACCTTAAAAATTTCACATAGATTTTTTGTGGAGTTTTGTTTTGTTTTGTTTTTTTCTTTTCCCTCACATTTTCAGGGCTTCCAAATCTAAATCTCAGGGTATAGCTCAATGGTAGAGCACTTGCCAGGCATCTTTAGGACACTGGGTTTGATCCCCAGATAAATAAAACAAAACAGAACAAAAAGTCTAAACCTCACATTTCCATTTCACATGGGTATTTTCCCCTATATGTAGTAATTTACATTTGACTTTCAAATGTCCTCTGCTCAGAACAAACACTTGCTAATGATAAGAAACCAAACACTCAAGAGTTGGGCTGAATCCAATTAATTCAGCCCAGCAGATGCTGTCCTTAGCCTGTCTTTCTCTCCAATCGACAAGCTTTCAGTCTCCCACCCCTCAGTAGCTCCTAGAAGTTTAATGACATTCCTTCCTAAGCCTATCACCCCAAGCCCTCACCTTGAGCTCTTTGGTAAGGTGGTACGTGACGATGGTGGTGAAGGAGGAGAAGAGAGGAGCCAGGAACACACAAACATTCCGAATGTCGATGGTGATGTGGAAAAAATGAAGAACATGGTAGATTGCAGCAGAGGTGATCATTAAGCCTGCAGCAGGAAGAAGAAATTCCATTAGGTTGTTCTGGTAACATGAAAACTTAAGGCAGAGAGAAAGGACTGATTCAATTATCAATAAGCGACCACAGAGATCTTGACAGACCACCAGAATGCCAGCACAGCAATTGTGGCAGGCTTCTAAGTTTCCTTCCTAAGGATTCAACTGGAAATCCAGAATATTTGAAAAACTATCCCTTTCTATCCTCTCAAATGTGTTCTCTTGTCTTGTATATGGTTTGCTTTTGGAAATTTATAATCAGGATGAAATTACAAGTGTGATGAAATGAAGCTATTAGAAATTTTTTTAAAAATTATTCTCTAATGTATAAAAACTATGCCTTAAATCCTGTTCCTCTTACCTGGATAAATTGTTCCTCCAATGATTCGCCCCAAGGGGTACCAGGCCCGGTCATCAAACCAGTTATGGAATTTATAAAATCCCTCCTCAGCTAGGAAACGGGTAGTCCGATAATTAAAGTACCTATAGCGGAAAAAAAAGTCTTTGTCTCCTCTTCTTCCTAGTCAAATATTTAGTAATTTGAAGTGAATTTTTCCCTTAGGGATATAGGACTGACAGATGCATTACTTAGGTTAGTTTGGTCACAACGTCACTATAGTACCATATACCTCTTCACTGTACTCCATGCATGTCTCAACTAAAGTATCACTTTTCTCTTAAGGAAATGAGCTTAGAGCCCAATGTCACTACAAGCATTTAAGCAGGATACTTCACCAGGCTGCCATGTGGCAGGTGACAAGACCTATCAAGAGAATTTATGTGCCCATAGGACAAAATCACTGAAGGCCAGGGAGGTAGCTCAGTGGCATCACACCTGCCTGGCAAGTGCAAAGTGTTGAGTTTAATCCTTGGTACTGGAAAACAAATACAAGACCACTGAGAGGTGGGCACCAATAAATTTTGCACATTTCAAGTGACAAAGAGCCCACTAAAATGATTTCTGAACTACA
>PVIR01042844.1:0-12038 GCA_004026965.1 Petromus typicus | reverse complement strand
TGTGTGTGTGTGTGTGCTTGTGTGTGTTCACATACACAATCATGGGTCAAATCTACTTAACTCCTGTCATTCTGGACAATTTAGGCTGATGATTTTTCTTCTGCTACATGGGATTAAACCCAGGCCTTTGCAGTGAGGTATATGTTCAGCCTTTTCTATTTTGAGACAATTTTCTAAATTAAACTTTTCATTCTGGGGGCTAGGCTCACTTTTGACAGATTGCATAATTTTCTTCTAAGAAGAGCTGGAAAGCCAGATGTGTATATAGAATATCTTACATATAAAATACTATGCAAGTCAATCTTGAAGTGACGGAACCTGCCTGTAATTCTAGCTAGATGAGAGGCTGAGGCAGGAATATTGCACAGTACAGGCTACCTTGGGCAGTTCAGCTAGACATTGTCTCAGAATAAAAATAATAAATAAATAAATAAAGAGGGCTGGAGACGTGGCTTGGGGATAATGTGACCCTGGCTTTAATCCCAAGTGCAAAACATAATTTTTTAAAAAAAGCAACTGTACAAGTTGAATAAAACCACATCTGTGGGCTGGGCTGTGGTCTGTATAATATGTAGGCTTGGCTTTATATGGATGGTGAAGTTTGAGATCATTTTATAACTTAAGTACTTTCATACATTATTTAACAACAGCTTTGAAGCAATATTAATCAGTCTTTATAAACACCAGATACTATTTACTGAAAAGATTGCAGTGTGACAAGATAGACCTCAGCCGGAGTTGCTTTTCATGACAAACATAAATTGACAACTGTTACTGTTTAATATAATCCTGGCATTAATGTCGCTCTCTTTCTGAGATTGAACATGTACAGCTAACCCTTTATTCCATGTACATGGGAGACTCAGAGCATCAGGGCACCCCTTGTAAAGCATGTGTAGATAACTCACTTTACTCTTAAAGGTTCCTGCATGACAATGAAGTGCTTACCGATTGCTCTCAGTGAGGTCTGTAGATAGTGTACATCCTGCTATCGTTTTCTTTTAGGGAAGAAGCCATTCAACAAATGTTTGTTGAGGAGAGTACATCCCTTGTGTTATATCCCTGGATCTGAAGGTTTTCACCTTTATTGGTTGTTTCTGTTTCAAGTACATTATTGTAGCTAACCATCTACTACCAACCTCTCTTGGTAATTTTTTAAAAAGCAATTACCAGATACAAATTTCCTAAATAAAAGTGTCCTCCCTGATCCAGCCCCAGCTATTAGGCATTTAAAAAATGCAAGTATTTATTATCTTTAGTTTTCTAGGGAATAAAATCAGTTCTTCTGCCTTATGAAAATATACAATATATTATAATGTATGATCTTTAAGAAAGATGCTAATTTATTGTTATGTCAGTAATCTCTCCAAGAGAAGTTCAGCTAATGTATAATAAATCACCAGTGGACCAACCTGGGTCCTGTGAAGTACTGATCTGGGCTTCACAAGATCACAGGAGTATATTTTTGAAGTGACTTTGATACTAAATTTTGATCCTTTAAAGCAAGTTGCTGCAGTTTCTGTATGTGACTTTTTTTCTTCTCCTAAAAAACTGTTTTATCACTCATATTTTAAGGATCACAGCCTATTACTTGTCATTAATAATAACAAGTGCATGATGTTTTATAATTTCCAAAGAGAGGTGTTACAAAGTCTAGTACATCTTAACCCCGTAGAATTATTTTAATGAGTGAATTTATACAACATGCATGCTTTGGCCAAATATGAAGCCATAAGTTACTGACTTGAGACAAAAACTTATTTGTTCTCCTTTTCACAGCCTAGACTCTTCCATGTTTAGTGCACAGTTACTTATTGATGTTTTGTCTAGGTGCCATTGCCAGCTATTTACTCCCCATTTCCTACAGGTCAGGGTTCCTTTTAAATCAGATTAGTAATTATTCTTCCTTGCGAGAATTGGTATTTCTGAAGATATTGAAATACTTTCCCTTAACTTATACCTGTTTGTTAAGATACATTTTAGGAACAGGTGTTCATACTTCCTGTCTCATCTCACTCTGGACCGTTACCCAACATACTGATGTGCGCTTGCTGGAAGTACTTAGCTTTTCCACCAGCCCTACCCTGAGTTTCATGACCTTCCTTGCTTACAGTTTCCACCTACAGCACAAGAATATTTCTGATAATGATCAGGAAGATACAACTGTTGAAGGCTGTGGGATCTCCCTCAATGAAAGTATTGGATCATAGCTGCAGTTTACTTTAACTTGAAAATTCCTAAACAAAATATTTAATATTCAAACAGGGTACCTCTTAATTAGAGGAAGGAGGAGCCATAATAATGAGATACCATTTTCTGTTCTTTGTGTGGGATATAGAGCTCTGCTACAGGATAGCCAGTTTTTCTTTTTTATGACATCTTTGCTGGCTTATATCCCAGAAGATCCCAGTGATCTTTGGCTTATTTCTTTATGTTTATCCATATTTTGGATTAAACTTCAGCACTAAGACATTTAAAATGTCTGAAAATGTATTTAAAAATCACTGTATTATAGTTTGGATATTTTTTGAGAGATATATTTTATTTTATATTTTTATAGTTCTTTTGAGGGAGGGACAGGATCTTGCTTTGTAGTTGAGGCTGAACCTGCTCTCATTATGTAGCCCAGGTGAGCCATGAATCACAGCAATCCTTCTGCCTTTGCCTTCTGGGTTCTAGGATTACAGGCATGAGCCACCACGCCAGGCACTGCGGTATGCGGTACTGATTGCTGGTGGGTATGAGTCACCACACCCAGCATTGTTGTATGTGGTTACAGGGGATGGAACACAGGACCTTGTACTTGCAAGGCAGGTGACAAAACCACTGACCTAAGTCCCCAGCCCAATATTTTCATAGTTTTTTTGACATCTGGTTTCATAGAAGACAATGGTAATCTCATATCTCTGGTCTGTCTGTTACAATGTACTGTTTTGGCTGCTGTATATGCAGAAAACTGGACCTCATAAAGGCATGTAATTAGAAAAGAAGAATCACTTTAATCATCTTTTCAGGTAGTTGCTGAACTTATTCTTAAATATTATATCAAAATTTGATGTGATAATTTCTTAACGCTTTCTTGCAGGGAGAAAATTGAAAACATTATCAAAGAAGTTTTTCACCCTTCTAAGTTAAAATATATTGCTCTTTTATTCTAAGAGAAACTTTACAGATAAGTGATTTTATGACATTATGCACTTTTTCCTTGAAAGTACTGAATAAACTGAGTTACCCACTTCATAGTACGAAGTCCAAATCTCCATATTCAGTAATAGTACTACCAATCTTATCATGAAAGTCTTTAAGCCCTGGGAAGCTATCATACTGATTGTGACAAATACAAATTCTTTCAAATTCTAATTTTCACCTGAATTTTATTAGTAATAATGTAATGAATTGTTTTCCTTGAAGTGACAGTCTTTTTTTTTTTTTTAATTTTTAAGGCTATATCTCCCAAATACCAAAGTGTAAAAAAATCAATTTGTCTAGCCATCATTTATTCAAGTAAAAATGGCATTCCATGAAAACAGTAGCTACTTCCATTTTAATTTCATTGCTCGAATTCTTTCCCTTTGTAGAACTCTGGTAGAATAGTTCCTTTAAAAATGACTTGCCAATCAAAATCATTCCAGACCCTTTTTGCCTTGAACAAATAATTGGATGAGATAAACCAAAAATGGTGCCAAAAGTTTATTTGAAAAATGAAGGGTGAAGGGATAAGAATAATGAGAAAGCAAACAAACAAACAAAAAGGTTAGAAGCAAAAATCAAAGCATAGTCTGAATCCAGAAGAAGCAGAGTGGGCTATCATGAGAAGTTATGATGTATGAGGGCTCCTTGTGTTCTCCATTATTCCATGCACATCTGCTAGGAGCTCTCAAGAAATTTTACATAAGGATACTGAAAATCACTGGGCCCCACTGGGATCATGGGGTTGACATGTCCCTCCCATTTATTCAGCTGGCTTTGCCATGCCCTTCCTCCTATGTATATCTTAAGTACTTATTATTCTTGCTTCCTGTTTTGTCACATGTAATATTAAACAGATGTAAATTCCGTGACTGAAGTTTAATCAAATTTAGTTTTTATTGCTTCTTAGAAAATCTTAAATGAAAATGCTTAGCCTTTGTTTTTGCTTAGAGTTGGTAGTGGGTAGTGTTACACAATAAAATGACTCTAGCTTTTGGTATCTCTCATTGTTCATGTCACTGATAGTCAAATGCCAACCTAGTGATTAAGGAAAATATCATAGAATTATTATGAATATAGCTTTAACTTTTACTATACTAAAGAAATCTTTGGTACCCCCAAGAGTCTGAGGACCAATTTGAGAACTGCTGCTCTATTTTATGTATTATAAACCCCTAGGTGGCATGGTGAGATTTAGTCTCTATCATAGACCTATTGTTTTCTTGTGTTACATTGCCTTTCTTTATCCCAAACAACAAAATCAAGGGAATAAACTTTGCTGCATTTGTCACAGTTTAGTAATTCCTCAGCCCAATTTACTGTTGTAAGCAGGTAAAGACCTAATGTGGGCTTTAATCTTGATTACCACTTTCCATGGGTCGATAGTATTTTGGGGCTCTACAGCTGGGCCACACATTTCATCTCACTTATCTTTGCACCTGCCTGGTACTCAACTGTGAGTTCCACTCAGCTTTCTGAGGCCCCCAGACTTCCTCCTAAGCTCAACATTGACATATCCTTCCCCAGTCTTTAATAGTTGGTATTGAGATCACCCCTGTCCTTGGACTAAATTGTTGGTACCTAAAGGCGCTCACAAGTTTACATCCACACCATGAAATATGACTGTTAAGGCCAATCTCATATCTGAAAGCTCATCTCTTACCTGTTTTATGAGTTAAAGGAAATTATTTCACTTATTTCTTTGGTGAAGTCAGGAGGGAGGGTTCAAGGTTAGCATATGGGTTTGGTCCTTGGGTGTGAATGTTTCTCTTACCAGCTCATTTGACCTCCTATGAGGTTGTGCTACCTCTTTGAGCCTTATTTTTCTCATCTATACAAAAGTATTTATAATGTTTATCTGTAACACTATCGGTGTAAAAGTTAAGTTCCTTATGTAGAAAGCAACATGTTACACATGGTAGTCAGCAACTGTCTTTAAAATCATCATCATAATTTATAAATTTAGTAATTGCACATTTACTGATTCTGTCATATATAGTTGCTTTATGTTAGTATGAAATTGTGCCCTTGTGATTTAGAAACGTGGCTTTCTGGCATGTGTGCATTGCTGAAATTGTGAAACACATTTTTAAAAAATCTTTATTGGTACATTACGTATACACATCATGATTGCACTCAACAATGAGAATTGTACCAGTATACGACACAGCTTAATTCTCATTTTTTCCCATAGCCCTACCCACTCTACCACCCCCACCCCCTATATACATAAATTTTGTTTCCTTTCATTTTTGTTATAATCTCATTATTTTTCCCCCTTCACCCCATTTTGAAACACATTTTAAGTGTACAGGTAATGGATAGCAGATGAGAAGTAAAACATAAGAAATCTTTTTTCAGTATCTAAGCATGACAGCAAATAAACTTGCCTTGCTCAAAGAATAGGACCCTTAATTAGAAGATCTTCTATCTGATTCATGGTCTGAGGCTGGTATTGTGGCCTGGATATATATTCTTACTCATTACTGTCTAATAGCTCACCTGTACATTGGTTATTCATGCAAGGGATAGGTTGATTGTTTTTCTGAGAATTTCTTTATTCAGATCTCAAAAATAAATGACAAGGCAGAAAATGTCTAGGGCAATAGAATTAAATATGTGGTAAAGCATCAGTTGCTTTTGTAGGACTTGGGGTCCTTATTGTGTAATGGAGAAACATCTGTATTCTTTTAACCTGGGCGCATCTGTTGTGTTTGCAGGCAGCAGATGAACTCCAGAAGTTGTAACATAAAATTCTAGGCAGCTAAGGAACAACTAAAGATTTGTTATTCTCCTTGAAAATTAGTCATTTGTGATAATTGATTTAATGCATTGAAAGTTTATTTTCATGTTTGATGTATGTCAGTGATATTGCATAGTACAAAAGTGCTTATTGTGAAAGGATGTTTTTATTTCTACATTTAAAATTGACTCCAAGTTTAAGAAACTTTTCTTATAAGCACATTTTGGCTCTGGCAACATTCATTTTGAAGAACTAATAGGCAAATAGCTTTTGAGGATCTGGACTCATTAGCAGGGCTTATCCCCCTGGCTCTGTGCCCCGATAATAGTTCTGTGTTAGATGCATGAGTGTCAGAGAGCAGAGGGGTAAGCATTCATCTCCTGTGCTAGTTAGTGAATGCATATGGGATGAGCTAGGATGAGGCAGTCAGAGGAATAAGCACTGTCTCCTTTTCTCCCTTTATTTCATCTCATTCTTCACGATGTTTACTGGGCATTAGCTTAAAAGCCTAGCATTTAATGGGAACTTTGACAAATGTAAATATTTTATGTGAGTATTGTCTGGGTTCAATTTTAGTAAATCCATTGCTCTCATGAAGAAGACTGCAGAGAAAATATTTGTTCTGGTTTAGGAATGTTAAGAATTTAAGGAGTGGCTCCTCAGAATACTGCAGTATGTTAATCATATTTGTGGCTGTGATTTTCTTGCTTTTTCCTTTTACTTTGTTCTTTCATCCAGGGTTTTTAAATTCCTTAGAAACTACAGAATGTCTCCACTTTAGAACTTTACAAAATGGTTCAAATATATTTACATATTATTATGAGAAGTGTTGGGAGAGTCTTAAAAAGGGGCTGTGAGTCTTGACCTCCTGAAAGATGGTGTCCTGGCCCAGCAGTATCCATGATCTGCCTGTTGGGCTCCTGTTGAAAGAATACAGTGTCGGCCCAGAGAAGCAAGAGTGTTCTTACTGGCATAACTCTTCCATGCCATCTGGTTCAGGGCTGTGGCCACATACACAAAAGTGAATTTCCTTATTTTAGAGGGAGTGAGCCACATTCCTTACCCAGTGGATGGAGAATTCCAGTCATTCCCGTTATCCATTGTGTGAGCCTGTTTTACACAGATAGAGCACCAGCTCACTAGACCAAAAACATGGAAAATTATGCTGTGGTCTTGGCTCAGGCACTGGCTAATATTATGACCTCCAGGAATATACATCATTTGGGGCTTGGTTTCTTCATCTATAAAGCAAAATAATTTACATGGAAGAATCTTTTTTGATGCAGCAGGTTGCAATCTCTAGCTGGAAGTTTTCACATATATTCTTACAAGAAGGGGTTGAGCTATAGATTACTGGGATAAATGTGGTTTAGCACTGGAATTGATTGGATACTGTTTACCACATTTTAGAGGTCTCCCTGGACATTATGGGAATATGTTGGGCAGCATATGTGAGACTGAAAACTTTGACCATGACTGCCCTTGAAGAGAGCATGAATCTGTGTGGTAACTATGTATGGGCTGATGAATACATGTTTTCTGTTGTCTGCTACTGCTGTTTTCCTTTCTTGCACCTACTCTAGTCCTAACTGTTCTTTTTATTATAAATATGATCTGCTTTTTTAATGTATTAACACCCAGCAATTCATTTTACCCCTTGTTGAGTTTCTCCCTTGTTTAGTATTTGTACTAATCCTGGCTTAAAGTCTCTGGTGAGAAAGTGGAATGAGTATATTGAAGATATTTCTCATACATCTGAGAGAGGTACATAAACAGCCTGTGATGAAAGAGCCACAGTGAAATATCAGATGTTCTCCAAATGTGAATTATGTGGGAGTTGTAGCAAAAGAAGAAATAAATTTTGATTAGAAAACTAGGGAAAGAATCACATGTAAATGAGTAGATGTCTGAGTTAGGCCTTCAGAGATGATAATATTAAAATAAGAAGAGAAATATAAAAGGTCACTGCAAACAAGCAAGAGACACACTTCGGATTGAAGCAGTCATAGGACTCCAAGCATGTATCTGTGGGAAGTGGCTGGAGAGTTTGGGAAAAACTGCACAGATGTAGAAGACCAGTGAGCTGCTTTTGCTGCAGTATAGGTGGAGGATAAAGGCTAACGTGTACATTTTCACATGGAGAGAAGGAAGAAAGGTTATAGATGAATCCTAGATTTTTGGCTCCAAAGACTGGAAAAGTGCTGCAACTTACAAAGAAAAGAAACACCACGGCCTCTAGGGAATGATGTCATCTCCTCGGTTTTGGGAATCTCTGTAGAGATATCACATTGGAGCTTAGTAGTATGTCTTGTGAGATACATGTTTAGTATCTACCACTTTTATACAGAGGCTAAGGTTTTGGGCATGGATCACCTCCCTGGAGAGAGAACATTCATTTGAATAAGCAGAATCTCCAGGATTCAGTGAACACAGAGAAATTTTGACTTAAAGAAAGGTAAGCAGAAGTTGCTGATTAATGGAGAATATTGAGGACTGAACACATGAATGTGATGGTGTGACCAAAATGAGGAAAACCTATATAGATTCATTTGGGAGACAGCGTGAGAAAATACTGACAGGAACATGTGCAGGCAGGAAGTCTCAATCATGGGTGTTGTACAAGGTAAAGGTAATCAGTAGTGATCTTAACAATACTACAGACAGTTCTCTCTCCATAGGGCCCACTAGACTGTAATCTTCATCAAAGCTGGGACCAGGCTCTTCACTCTACTCTTCACTGTAACTTCAAGATCTGTGCTTATAAGGCAATCTATTACTGTTGAAAAGTGCTCGTAGATTGTTTCTCTTTTACCACTAATTCTTTAGATATTTTACATATTCCTTGATTCCAAATATTATCTCTATTTTTTTTTTCACAAATGGATACACTCATTCTGAATGCCATTCCCACATTTTTAGCTTCCTGCTACACATCTTTTTCTGGATAATTTGAAGATATCTCAAATTCAGTACTTTTTTCACCTTTCTGTTCCTTCATCATCTTTCATCTTTATTAAATATTTTAAAATGGACTCTTACAGTCTTGGGTAGTGTGTGGTTGTCACTGTATGAGTCAAAACTGAAAAACACAATGCTTTCACAGAATATGCTCTATTTTCACTGTGTTTTACACAGTGCTTTTCAACAGATCGCGCTAGGTCAGATGTCGGTTGAAATTGGGGTATTGTTAACAAGCTTTCTACGTTTTTTACCTCTTCCTTTTAGCATGTAAAAAACAAATAAATAAGTGCTTAGTGAAGAATATACAGTCAGAGTTAAGGTGTTGGTTATTCCCATTTGAAAAAAAAAGAAAGCAATTGATCATTTAGCAAGTTGCATGTTCATTGAAGAAAATAGTATAAATCTATAAAATTCTTTTTACTCAATGAAGTTTTGAGGCAAGCTAATAATTTTCCCATTCTGAAAAAACTAAATAGGACTTGTCCTTTGCTTTCTCAAAGGATACTGTTGCAATAAATGTCAGTACTATGTAATGGTTTTCAACTTTTGAAATCAGATATGGGAGAAAGCACAGTTAGCATTACTGAAAAGAGTAAATATATTCAACTTTGATGGTATAAAAATAAAGGTAGACTTCACAGAGGGTGTGAAAGGGCAGAAGGAAAGAGAAGAGAACTGTAAAGTGCTCTTGTATTCTGAGTGAATAAAAGATGTGAAGTTTGAGGTGCTCATTACAGGTAGAATAACCACTAAAGGAAATAAAAATATTTGAGTAACTATATTAGGGGAAAGAAAGAAAAACTGGAGGACCTTAAGCACCTTAAAGTACTCATCAATGATTTGAGTGCCCGAAAATGATTTCTAAAATTAACCATTTGAGACAATTAGAAATGCCTCTTTTTTAGTGAAAATGTGTTAACATTCAACAAAATGAAAACAAATGTTGAGAGGAGTTGTCTCCATAATGTACAGCTGGGTTACCCTATTTGAACCATGTAATTTTTTAGAAATCAAACTAATTTATAAATCAAAGGATAGCAGTGTGCTTTTATTTGTAAACATTAATTTGCTCCTATCTCTTGATCATCAATTATAAACCACATCTGTTTACATTCAATTACAGTGATTGAAAATAGTACCTTTCCTATAGCTTCTCCCATTTCCCTTCTCTATCTTCCGGAATTATTGTTGGGCTTTTTAAGTTCAATCTGTAATTAATATTTTCACTATTGTGACATTAGGACATTGTTCGTTCTTCAGCTAGTAATGATGGCTGCTCTTGACATTGTGCAAATTTTTGGTTTTCCTTGAGTTATTAATTTATTTGCTTAGTTTTCTTTGACTCATCCTTTCTTTCAATAGCAAATAGTTGTATAAACCACAGTCACAGAGACTTTACAGAGTGAAAATCATCATAAAATCTGTTGACTGTGTTTGCTGTTCTGATTACAGTGCTACTGAACCCTGCATTGCCCTGTTCCCATCACGGGTGGCTGTTCTCTCCAGTGTTAGGTTAGCATATTAACTGCTGTCACTGCTTACTTGAGGATGCTTTTTGGTCTCTTCCGGTTGAATACTCAGTTTCCGGGGTCCTTTGTTTTGTTGAACATATTCCTCTAATCATCTTTGAGGAGTAGTTAGAGAAGAAGGCTGACTATAAGCTTGGTGGTTAGCTTTCTGGGGATGGGTAGGGCAGTGAGTGTAGCATTCCTTGTATAGGCTTCTGGATTTAGTCTGTTGCCTTGGTTAGTTACCTCTTTTGTGTGTCTTATATCTTGGGGTTTAGACCATCCTCTGGTACAGTTTCTCCAGAGATTATATCTCTTGCTTCTTTGGTTAAGGTAAGTGGGGGACATGTAACTAGTAGTTTCATCCTCTCTTTAAAGAGTTTTCAGGCAACTTTTAGCTGTTTTACCCCCCACCTTCTTCTGTGATTCCTGGAGGCTAGTGTCTGCAGACCATGTTGAAGTAGATACATGCTTCTCAGGCTGCTGTCTTCACTGCAGTGCTTGACTTTGCTCTTCCTCCTCCCTGAGAGTTCACTACTCACACACACACCCATCTTCTATGTTTCATATTATGCTTTCAGTTGTAGATATCTCCTACTTTCATGAAGTGGGAGGGCTTATTGTTCATTTTTGTTTTCCCCTCAGTATATGTGTGTGAAAGAATATATACATATATGTAAGTATATCTGAATAAGATTGTACTGTAATTCTCAAGAAACCTCCATAGAAGACATATTTTTATAAAGTTTAAATCATGTGCATGGGTAATTCAGCAATAAAAATTGCTGTATAATATTAAAGACTCACTTTCTTCCCAATTTCTGTGTATTTTGTTGCTCAAAATGCAAAAATTCATGTATTCATTGGTCTGTGGACCACATTTTGAACACGGGGGCAGAGAATGACTGGAGAAAGTATTCCTCCTGACCAAAATTTTGACGTGTGAAATACTTGTCTTAGATTGGAGACATTATTGTTTGTGAGCCTTTTGCTCACATTCTGTTGCCTGTCTTTCCCAAGCCTAGAGGCTCTCTTTGCCCTCTAAAACTCCTGGATTTGCAGAATGATACAAAGTATTCATAGTAATGAGAACCTTTTATTGCATACTTGCTGTGTGGAGAGGGATATGTCACATGCAGGGATTATACTAGTATACAAGTTAGAAATGACTGTCTTTGTGGGGCCGCAGATAATGATGTTAAAACTGGAGGATATCAGTTGATTTGAATAGTAAATATTTTATTTGGTTGGAAAAAGGTACTTTGAGAGCGTGGGGGAGGCTAGTTGGTGTCTTGGGTGTCTGTGTCTCCACACACTTCTTTCATATGACACAGGAATGAGTTATCCTTCCCCTAGCCAAGATTCCTTTCTGAGCTGGACTTGCCTCACAAATGACTGCAGGGAGTTTTGTTCCAGGGTGCAGCTATTAGTTAGTAAACCTGACTTCCCCTTTCCAGTCAGCCTCTGACTTGTCCCCTCAAGACTTTGCTTAGATTTCATCTATTCAGTGTGGCATAGTCTGATCCCCTACTTAAAAATACAAAACCCTGTACTCCCTGTTCTCCTTCTATGCTATTTTTCTCTCTCAAGTTGATACAATGTTTAATTACTGAATTTAACTTTCTTTTTTTTTTTTT
>PVIR01042843.1:0-12044 GCA_004026965.1 Petromus typicus | reverse complement strand
TATATATATATATAAAACTGTTACTTTAATAATATGTAAAGCTTATACAGCTAAAAATTTTATAATCTTTAAGATTTTAATATTACCCCAAATTATTATCCTTATATAAAGACAAATGTGTTCTTTTTAAAGAATTTTAAAAAAATTTTTATTAACATCTATTCACCACACATAATGACCACATTCATCAAGGGAATGTATACCTAGACATGATATATCCTCATTCTTTATTTCTCATTTGCCTCCCCTCACTGAAAACTTTCCTCCCTTCCTCATTTCCAAAAGCTTTGCTTCAGATTTTTCCCTTTTTTCTAGGAGAACACAGATTTTTTACAGACATAAAGTAAAAGCAAATGGCTCACTACTGATAAGTACATTAAATAAATGTTTTGACTTTCTAATAATAAACTTGCATGTGCTGTATAAATGAAGATTTTGAGGAAAGTTTTGAAGTAAACTTAAGGAACGAACATAAGGAACTTAAGCATGTGCTCTGAGAACTAATAAAAAACTACAGAAGAATTCACTTTGATGGAAATTAAATCAAACTGCAACATGTGAAATTTGGAATAGAAAAAAAGTTTTCAAGGATTAGTAAGTCTAGGAATCCTTGCTAATTAATGTACCTTATAGAACTGTTTCTAAGAGTTTAGAGAAGGGTTTAGGAATCTAAATTTCCTGTTCTCTCTTTTGTTTTTCTACCTACATTCAATTTCTATCAATGTATATATATATATATATATACACACATATATATTTATACATATATACACATATATATACATATATATGTATATATACATATATATACACATATATATTTATACGTATATATATGTGAATATATATACATTGTATATATATATTCACATATATATTGTATATGTGAATATATATACATACATATGTAAATAGCTATATACATGTATGTGTGTGTGTGTGTGTGTATGTGTGTGTGTAGCAGAGCTAAAATCATCCTGAATCTTGTCTTCTGATTTACTCGGTCATCCAAAATGGGAGTCCACACTCCGGGAATGAGTGCTCATTGTCTTTTGGATACTGGGTGCCTGCTCGGGCCAACTGGGGCAGACTGAGCTCCTCCTTATTCTCTGCAGGCAGGAAAAGCTAACAGTCCTGCACACTTTCCTGGGCCAGATTTCAGGACACTGACGAATGACTAGATTCTCTGCCAAAGGCTGACCACTAAGTAGCTAAGTCAGAATATGAATAAGAGGTACATGCAATATACCATTTGCCTACATGGTGAACACAGGATAAATGTACTGTAGAAGTTGACGTCAAAATCCACCAACACAGAATGAACAATTTGAAGGAATGAAACACTGTAAAGCATAAGAACAGCTATGAGAGGGAAGGCTCAACAGATGTAAGCCCCATCAAGCACTGTCACGGGCTGTTCCTAATACCTCACCTTCTCCTAACATTTCCTTTTTATGCTTTTCTTTATATGAGTATTGGAAGTTATTCATCATGAATGATATTCTATTTTCTCCTGGTAAAATTTTGAGATGATAATCTTCATGTTCATCTTACAAGATGTAAAACAATTTTCAAGTAGGATTTAAAAAAAAAAAAAAAAGAAACTCTTGAGGGGCCGGGGATATAGCTCAGTGGATCCGGCGCCTGTCTTACAAGTGCAAGGACCCGGGTTCGATCCCTGGTAATTACATACCATACTGGGTGTGGAGACTCACCCCAGCAGCAACTAGTACCACATACCACAGTGCCAGGCGTGGTGACTCATGCCTGTAATCCAAGCACTCGGGAGGCAGAGGCAGGAGGATTGCTATGATGTGAGTTTTAGGCTGAGCTCAGGGCCAGCCTGAACCACAAAGCAAGACCCTGTCTCAAAAAACCTTAAAAAAAAAAAAAAAAAAAAAAAAAAAAAAACCAAACAAAAAAAACCAAAAAAACTCTTGAGAATTAAATTACTATAAATGAGGTGCTTGAAATGTAGCTTAATGGTAGAGTATTTGCCTATCATGTGCAGGTCCTGGGCTTGATTCCAGTATTTAAATTACTAAAAGGAAAATAGAACTTTATAGATGATTTTATTCAATATTTTGAAAATTGCTATGGCAAAATCATTTCACAAAATTTTAATGTGTTTAATTTGTTTCTATTACCTTTGCATTCTTATTTAAATTTAAATGTATTGGATAAAAAAGTATATTGTGCTCTTCCTAAAATTCATTAATAAATTATCTAATAACATCTATATACACTGAAAAACTATCTCCTGATTCAACTACTTGAAACTTCTTAGTATTTGTGTTAGGCAAAAAATTAAGAACTTTCAAAATTATGAGTTACAGAAACACTTAGTTATACTTTAAATGACCAACAAGTTCTTTTATTCAAAACTACTTCCAGAATTCTTGCCTATATTTGCAAGTGAATGGTAAGGTATTATCCATAAATGTCAAAGCTATACTTGATTCTACTGTCACTATTTTTACATTGCTTAAATACAATGATATCACTGATTTTATACTATGTTAGAGAAGCCAGAAATGTCACTGGCTTAGGTATTCTGATATTTGGCTGCCAAAAGCACAGTTAAATCTGCAGTTGAATGACATGTTTTGGTCCCAAACTGAAGTTCAGGACAAATGCTGGCATTACACAGAACTGCACACGATGATCTTCTCTGGAGGCCAGTGTTCTCGCTCCATGACGTGCGTCTGTGCCTGAGATTTGTGATCTGAACACATGGCACCTTCTTCCTCTCCTTGCTCTGGATCCATCCCATAGCCCTGTCCACTGCGAGGCCTTCCTGACAGTGCTGACCTCCCATCCCCTACATGCCTCCCTCTCTCTGGGGTCCAGGCTGAGATCTTCCAGATGCCACAAGATGAGCATTCACTCAGTACTTAGTAGAATGTGTGCCATGCCTTTGCAGTTGTTCAGAGTTTTCTCCTGTTTAATTACTAAGTGTTGATAATTAGAACTCACACAAACTAGCCATCTTCAAGATTTTCCATACTGTTATGTTTAAAAGTATTGAGATCACAAGAAAACTTAAGAAACACTAGTTCTTCTTTACTCCCTCATGTAATGTCTATGCTAAAATTATACCACACATTTGTACACTTACTTTTTCATGATACTTTTCTATGTAGAAATTTTTTTATCTAGGGAGTGGAAGAAAGTATTCTTATATACAGCAAACTCTTAAAGATATATCACTTTCAAACTAAGAAACTGAATCCCATAAAAGCTATAGACACCTTCAGCGGCTACAGGATGGGCCAAGGCACCTCCAGTCATTTCTGAATGTTATATGCAATAGAGCATTTTAAATGAGTTTTCATAGAAACAGGCTCATCCTTAAAAGAGTGTTCACCCAAATTCAAGTTGAATTTGTTACGGTCTTTGGATGCTAATAAAAGGACTCTTCTGCTCATCCCCATGACTGAAAGCAATTTACGGGTCTATTTGCTGGTGTTCTGTGAACATACATGCAGCTCGACACTCTTTAGAGGAAGTGCCAGGCTCCTGGGCTCACTGGGCACTGCTGGACTCAAACAACGGTACCTAAATAAGTGACAAGATCACATGAGATACCCTAGATGGATTCAACTGAGAAAAAGACCTGCCACTGAGCTTTGAAAAGGACTCCTAAATAAAGTTCTGAAGGTTAGCCAAAGACAAATTATACCAAAGACTTAGACAAATTATACCAAAGCAGCTTTCTATTTTTTCACGATCTTTTAGGTTCTGAAATATTTCTAGATATCCATCATAAAGTATCTACATTACTTTTAGAGAAGCTAATTCTAACTAAGCTCTTTAAATAAGAGATTTAAAATACACCCATTTTAGTTAGTGTCAATAAAATTCACATAAGTAATGAAGGGACCAAAAAGGGAAAGAAAACCAGAGTGAAAGACTTTAATACTTGAAAGGTTAGATACTAAAGTATTAACATGCTTGAGAGAAAATTATTTAAAAACACAGAAGGCATCTGAGTGCTTTTTCCATACATTTTTCATATTTTGTAAGTTTTCTGTGATGCTTTATTTTTGTTAGCACTTTGTGAGATTGTGTGCATATGGGTGTGTAGAAAATATGTTTATATATAATATCTTCCATATCAGGAACCCATCAAGAAAGTTCTTGACTTCAAAATTTTCCCTATATGTATATCTGTTGCTTTGAAATGAGTCCAACCACTGGGAGTTGAATGGAAAGACCTGAAGCCACTGTAGTTAATAAAATAAAATATCTAAATCTCTCAATGTATAAGCCCTGTGTATCCTTAAGTAACATGAACTTTCCTACTTAATATAATTAATAACACTGAATAAAGACAAAAACATGAAAAAAAAATTGAAATCTGGGGTGGGGGCACACACCTGTGATCCCGGAGGTCTGGGAACCTGGGGTAGGAAGATCACAGTTTCAATGTAGCCTTGGAAAATTAGGAAGACTGTGTCTCAAAATAAAAAATAAAAAGGGGATATGTACGTAGCTCAGGATAAAGACTATGGAT
Source organism: Petromus typicus (assembly GCA_004026965.1). Taxonomy (NCBI): domain Eukaryota; kingdom Metazoa; phylum Chordata; class Mammalia; order Rodentia; family Petromuridae; genus Petromus; species Petromus typicus. The sequence goes on along the minus strand of PVIR01042843.1, from coordinate 7,528 downwards.
TCAATTTCCAGTAACAAAAAGGGGGGGGGGTTGAAATTGGACTGCAGAAATCCTGTAGCAAATATCTGTAAAAAAAAAACAAGCTACATGGTTATTTCCAAATTTTTAAATTTTATTCTGTCCCATGTTAATTCCAAAGATGTTAAAGTAGTGATAAAATCTATTTATGAATTAGTTCTTTGAAGTAAGCCAAAGACCTTACTCAATATGCTAATATGAGGGAGGAAGAAAAAGTTAGTGTAGAATCTTGCATTGACTGTCTTTTAGAGATCTGGTTTGTTGATCTGTGTGACTGACTATACAACTCACACAATTGGCACCTTTATCAATTCATGTAACCTGCTTTAGTGGCAATTTGCCAGTAGTCACAGTTAAATCTGTGACTTCCTCTTGGTTCTTCCAGAAATTTCACAGAGAAATATGAAATCTGAGAAGCTGCATCTACAATCACAAACACACCCCTCAACAGCTTAGTGCCTGTCAGTGAAGGACTGGGTAAATAAATCGTGGTACATGCATACAAGAGTATTAGGTAGCTACTAAAAATGAATGAGGCAAATCTCCAAGTGCTCATTTGAAAAGTATTCTGAAATAAATTTCATAAGCAAATCAAAGGCAAATTTCTGCAGCTTCATACTGTCATAAATAAAAGAAAGATATAAGACCATGTGAGTATTTCTATAAGCATTATTTTCCCTCCTGGAAAATACAGAAGGAGCTGTTAACATGGTTCCACTGTAGAAAGCGATGGGGGGTAGGGAGCTTAGAGACACAGCGCCTGCCTGGCAAGCTCCAGGCTCTCTGATCCTCAGTGCAGAGAGAAAAGAAAGGGACAGAGGGAGGGAGGGAGGAAGGAAGGAAGGAAAAGAAAGAAAGAAAAGAAGAAAGAAAGAAAGAAAGAAAGAAAGAAAGAAAGAAAGAAAGAAAGAAAGAAAGAAAGAAAGAAAGAAAGAAAGAAAGGAAGGAAGGAAGGAAGGAAGGAAGGAAGGAAGGGAAAGAGAGAAAAGGGGAAGAACAGGAAGAAGAAGACTAGCAAGGGAGGATGCTCTGGAGGTCTGAAATGGCACTCTAAATGAGGCTCTCCCTCCTGCTGTCATTCTGAGGAAGTCCTCAGTCAATACCCTGTACCCCTCAGAATACTGGGGTGCGTCAGGTGGCAGCTAGTGCTACCGTAAGTCAAAGCGTCCAGAGAACTGGACAACAAAGAGAACCTCCATCCCAGCCGAGGTGGAAAGTTCATCAGTTCGTGTCTCTGAGGTCCCACGGCCAGCCCTGCTTCCCTTCCATGAGGAAAGCATCGTTTGCTGGGCAGGTCTCTGTTTCCCAGTGGATCCTTCTCAGCCCGATGCACACCTTGTGTGGCCATCAGCCTGAATACTGCCTTTCAGCTATTTGATTCCTAATGAAAACCTAAGGAGAGTCCAAGGGAAATGGCACGCACTACGCAATCATCCTGACTTTAGGCGGTTGACTTGTTCTGTTCAGTGCCCAAAGAGGTACTTTCCAGAGGTACCTCTGGAAAGGGCAAGTGCCCATCACCCACCGAGAGCAATTTCAACCAGCAACCGGCAGCCAGAAGGACAAAGCCGTCAGCATACCTTACAGTCCTTGGAGTCAGGCACGCCGCCGTCGACGCCCTGGTACACTGCGCCCTGGAGCTCCTTCTCCCCCGGGCGCAGCATCTTCCGCAGGCTGCACTTCATCGAGTCCACCTGGGCGCCGCCCCGCGCAGCGGCTCCGCCCGCGTACACACCTGTGGAGAGCGCGGTCAGCGCGGCCGCGGGCTGGACCTGCGCGGGGGCCCCTCGGATGCGGAGCTGCCCGAGGAGCCGAGATCTGGCTGCAGAAAACTCTGCGCGATCAGGCGAAAACTTGCGGGAGTCCTGGGAACCGACGCTACTTGTAGCCGGGAGAGCTAGAGGGCGGAGCAGAGAGAGGAGGCGGAAACGCGGACCTGCACACCCTCTCTGTCCCGGACTCGGCCCTTCGGAGGACAGCGTGACCGACTGTGTCAGGCAGAACCCGCGAGTCTGTCAACAACTGTCCTGGGGGCGGGAGGGGCGGATGAGGGGTGGGGAGAGGGAGAGAATACACTGAGTCATTTGGAAATACCCCTTCCCGTTTGTCTTTCCCTTGTTGGCCTGCTTTTGGGGACCTCTTGGATTTGGAAATAGTAGAGGTTTGGGTGTTTGTTTAGTTTTAATCAAAACTTCTCTTTCCAGACGCTTGGGAGAATAGTTACATCTTAGCCCTGGTTCAAGGGACAGGATTCTGTCTCTTTGAAGCTCAGGTCTCATTTCTTGTGGGTAACAATATCAGTCCCCCTCCGGCACGGGTATTAAGAATAGTTAATAAAAATGACTTCATTCATACTCAAATGGATGTACCTTGAGGACGTCCTCATAAGCGAAATAAACAAGTCACAGATGTGTAAATATCGTATCTTTTCTCTGGTATGAGAAAATGAAGTTGTAAATGAGTTGTAGTATGTATAGTTGTTATTGTGAAATAGACAATATTTAAAAGAGAAAAGAGTGTAGGGGTAAATAAGGAGGGGAAAATGAATGTGGTAATAGTAAAGAAAAAAGAAACAAAGATTATGCATATGGGGGTGAGGGATTGTGGGGAGGGGGGTAAAGGGGAAAAAATGAGAAGTCTTGTCATATTCTGGTACAAACTCTCAATGTTGAATGCAATGATGATGTCTATTCATAATGTACCAATAAAGTTTTTTTTTTTTAATGAAAGATCACACATTAGGCACTATCGACCACTGTAGACTTGTTTGCCTTCAGTTTTGAAAGACTTAGTGTCATGAGCCTGACCAATTAGTTAACAGCACGGGTGTCAGTGTGCACAGTGGAAGCTGTCCCACACGACAGAGAGGCTGCTTCTACACCTGAAAGTCTGTGATGCCTTTAGGCCACAAGGATAGAAAGTAGGAAAACTGCTGTCCAAAGCTATAGCATTTGTCACAAAACAGAACCCAGCTTTGACGGCCCCTTGTCTTGACAACTACGCTGTTTGAAAATTAACCCGTGCCTAACTCAAAACCTCTGTGAAGCCAGAAGCTGGCCGGGAGCCGGCTCTCAATAAAGCTTTATAAATTGACTGTGTTGGACTGAATTTAGGGTTAGCAGAATGGTCACAATGTCATTAAGAAACCATACAAAAGTCTCCAAAAAGTCTTTCAACTCGTATGGCAGGTGTCATTAATTCCACTGTGGAGTAGAATTCCTTGGAAGAATGATGGTGAACTGTCGCCAGTCCTCACTCACTAAATATGGCTCACTGAATGATTGGTGAGGGACACACATGTCCAACCCAGTCACCCACACAGTTCGAAGTTCTTCCGCCGGCCTCTGCTTATGAGTGCAGAACAGGGGTCGGCTGCACACCTACCTCCCTGTGATTTAGCTGGAGTAGGAAATGCACTTGGAAAAGCTCATATGGGAAAGAATCAGAGATGCATAGAGGGAATAACTTTCATTAAATCTTTGTTTTCTGTCTATCATTTTACATTCACTAGCTCTCCATGTTTACACATAGAAATGTATTGTAAGAGTAGTAAGATTTTCTTATTATCATGAATTACTGCAATTAACTGCTTTTCTCCCCACCTATGGGTGCCAGAGCCCCAAAGAGATTAAGGAAGTTAGTTTCATAAGGGCTCATGTTGGAAGGCAGGATGAGCACGTGTCACGGGAGCAGCATCAGATGGCTGTGTCCGCCCTGAGAGAAGGGTGGGGACCGGGGGCCTCCAGGAGTAGAGGGTGCTGGGAACAGGGTCAGCTGGGATGGGAGACCTTCCTCTAAAATGTCCCTTGTTGGCTGTCAGCACGGCACCACCTCAGCATGAGGCCATCGGCACTCCTCGTGTGTACCCTATTTCCATATATAAATCCCAAATACATACATTATATACAAACATCCCAAAGCATGTATCTGACTGACTTGTCATCTCCTGCTTTGATGCTGAAGAATATAAATGATTGGTCTTAGATCTGAATTGTTTTCCTCCTTCCTACTTGAGATAGAAATGCTACTTAATTTTTCTTTTTTGTCCTGAACGTCTCTACTTTCAGGGTTTTTCAGCACTGTCTCCTCAAGACCTCTCAGGAATTCTTAAGCATTTCTTATTCATTGTTAAATTATTTTTCCAAAACATTTCTTTTATAGGCAGGGCTTCCGTACTGCAAATTAATGAACTTAAAATGCATAATGTGGGCAGGAACAACATGATATCTAGCTACTTACAATTAGGATCTTCTTTCCTTTGAACTTTAATTATTGATGTAAAATAATAAAATTGCAGTGTTTTGTGCCATTTATAATTTCACAGCAAGAATAATTGTTAGAGAAAATAAACTATTATAGAAATGCCCAGAAAACAAAGTTTTATCAATTTATGTTTTGGTAGTATACAGAATCTTATGAAAGGAAATGAAAAGTAATGATAATTTATTTTACTTAAATCATCAGGGGGAAATGCATATATCAGCTCAGTGATCTTTAACAAACTAACACGTTCTCCAAAATTGTTCTTATTTGGCCCCTTAAAATAAAATAAAATTGTTTTGGTTTACTAATTTTTTTGTAAATCATCAATCCAGTGCTATAACTTTAGATTTGACAGTGTAATCCCATGTGTCATCTCTCTTCATGTATTCTTTTTTATTCTTATTTATTTATTTATTTATTTTTGAGACAGGGTCTCGCTTTGTAGTTCAGGCTGGCCCTGAGCTCAGCCTCAAACTCAGGTCACAGCAATCCTCCTGCCTCTGCTTCCCGAGTGCTGGGATTACAGGCATGAGCCACCACGCCCGGCACTGTGGTATGTGGTACTGGTTGCTGCTGGGCGTGAGTGTCCACACCCAGTATTGTATGTGGTTACTGGGGATCGAACCCAGGTCCTTGCACTTGCAAGACAGGCGCCGGAACCACTGAGCTAAATCCCCAGCCCTCTATTCATGTATTCTTAATCTATGTTTTATATATTTGTGTGTATTCATAGTAATAGTGATACATTTATTTATATCTTGAATTATAATAGTGTTAGTGCTACATATACTTGTAAGGTTTTTTGTGATTGTCCATTTGACTAGACTAAGACCCTCCTAGGAGATTAGTGAAGAGCTTCTGCAGCCTCTAGAAGGACTGGAAAGGAAGCCACCAAACTGATGGGAAGAGACCTGCCCTGGTCGTGGGTGGCAGTGTGCAACAGGTTTACAGCCTGGGAGGAAGCAGAGGCACAAGCAGGACGTCAGCCTGTGTTTGAAAATCTCCATTTGCTCCCGTGGGCGTGGCTTCTGCGGCTTGCGTCACTGTGGATATCAGACTCCAGACTCCAGTTTCTTAGCCTTTTATACGAACTCACACTTGCAAACCTTCAGATATTTCCCAGATCCTCAGCCTCAGTCCGAGTATACATCCTTGATCCCTGTTGTTCTGGGGCCTCCAGCTCCTTGGGTTGAGCACTTATGAATCTCTGGCCCTCGAGTGTAGATGGGCATTGTTGGACTACTGGTTCTCTGATCGCATAAGCCTATTTAATAAGCTCCTCTGCGTAATTATTTATGTAAGAATATACCTCTGTTGAGTTTACTCCTCTAGAGAATCTTACATAATATCACAATATCTTGACTCCTTTATTCCTTTTTCTACTTGAATTTCATTTTATTAGAATTAATATTGCCATGCATCTTTATTTTTGTTATTATTTTCCTTATATATTTTTCCATTTCTTTTTCCCCTTTATTAAGTTTACTGATTCACTTTAGATATACATAACGATCACATTCATCATTGAGAATTTGTACATATACATGATGTATTCTGCTTCTCACTTTTTCCTGTTCCCCTGCCCTCATTTTTCCATTTCTTTAATTTTACATTTATCGGTATTTTTTCATTTAAATGTGTTTCATGAGCAACTTTAGAGTTGGTTTTACTTGTTATTAATCCAACCTGAAAACCTCTTCTTTTTTTTTAATAGGGAAGTTCAAGTTGTCTATACTTATGATCACTAATACATTTATATTTGTTCTGTTTACAGAGATTTAAAACAACTATTTTCTTTTTTGTTTCATTTACCTTTCCTGATTAAGTTTACAAATGTGCATTTTTTAAAATTCTACTGATTTGCAGATTGTACATTCAATTTTTTTTGTGATTTTCCTTAATTTTAACAATTGTACTTAAAGTTAAACTTTTGTCAATCTCAGTAGTAAATGGTTGTCTATATCTTTCCTGATTACAGTTGAGTAAGGTTGGCATGATTGTTTTTTGCTTCTCTGACTGTTTTTTGCTTCTCTGACTACTGTTTTTTGCTTCCCTGACCACCTCTCTGGTCTCTATTTAATATATATTCTGTTTACCATTTTCTTTTGCAGCAGTGTTCCTTTATCAAGTATCTATATTTTTAGTTACATGATGAAATTTTTATTTCAAAGTATCTGACTGTCTGAATACGTAACATAGTCTCAGAGTTTTTCTTTATTTTATTAAGTCCTGACTCACTGTGCTGCTGACCTTATTTCTTCATTGTAGTGGAACTAGTTTACTTCAAATGTTGAATAACTTATCTACTAATTCTGATGACTCATATTACTATCACTTGCCTCTTTCCTTCATGAGGGTTGCCTGATAATGACTTCCAGGAGGCCGGATGCGATGTTGGGTGCCTGTTCGAGGTGCTGCAGGTCTCCACATAGGGACGACAGCTCTTAGTCTTCCCGGAGAACAGGTCACTGTGCTTCCAGTCCACACATTGCCATGGCCCACAGAGAAGCACTTCAGCTGCTCCAGGTAGGGCAGTGGTGCTGATTTTCCTGCTATCACTGTTGCCCCTCATTTCATAACTTCTCAGAAGAACAGATGAGGCTTCTGGCTTGCATGATCAGGGATTCCCGCCTTTCTTCCATGACAGTATTGGTTACCTGAATTTAACCTGTGTTTTTCTCCATTTTTATATCCCCAGAGATTTGATCTATTTAGTTTCTATTTTTCCTGGAATCTTTTAACATTTCTAATCTGTTGGTGACATACATTTTTCCCTCTCTGTTTTAGATTCATTCTTACTTTAAAAATATTTTGTTTTTGCTGTTTTATAGGATTTTGTAACATAAATGTGTTAGGACAACTACTGCCATCCAATTGCTGTCTGAGTTCCTATAAAATTAAAAATTATCTTCTTTCTAATCAAATATTTGCAAAGGATAACTTTCAAAATCACAATCTTGAAATATTTGTGTAGCATTACATAAGCATTGGGTCAGGGAAGAAGGTGGAAATTAATTTTATTTAAGATTCTACCACTTGGGCTGGGGAGTTAGCTCAGTGATTCCGGCACCTGTCTTGCAAGCGCAAGGGCCTGGGTTCGATTCCCTGGTAACCACATAACAATACTGGGTGTGGAGACCCACACCCAGCAGCAACCAGTACCACATACCACAGTGCCGGGCGTGGTGGCTCACGCCTGTAATCCCAGCACTAGGGAGGCAGAGGCAGGAGGATTGTGATGTGAGTT
>PVIR01042842.1:0-12037 GCA_004026965.1 Petromus typicus | reverse complement strand
ACTTGCTGAGAAAGAATCCCAACAATCTTGTTTGCAGTAGCTATAAAAAGAAAAAATATCTAGAAATATATTCAAGCATGGAAGTGAAAGATCTGTGCAATTAGAACTATAAAACATTGATTAAAAAACTGAAAAGAGCAAAAATGAAAAGACTTTCTATGATCATAAATTGGAAGAATTCAATTTTTTTTTTTTTTTTGAGACAAGGTCTCGCTTTGTAGTTCAGGCTGGCCCTGAACTCACTATGTAGGCCAGGGCAGCCTCAGCCTCACAGCAGTCCTCCTGCTTCTGCCTCCCAAGTGCTGGGATAATAGGCATGACTCACCACGCCTGCATTGTAATGTGTGGCTACCAGGGATTGAACTCCAGACTTTGCACTTGCCAGGCAGATGCTGACACCACTGAGCTAAATCCCCAGCCCAATAATTCAATTATTAAAATGACCATACTATTCAAATAATTTACAATTCAATGCAATCTTCATCACAATTCCAACGACTCCACTGAACTAATCCTAAAATTCATACAGAAATCCTAATTAGACACAAAAATTACTAAATAGACAAGAAAACATTGAGAAAAAGGAACAAAGTTGGAAGCATGACAATATGCAGTCTCAAGACATACTACAGAGCAGTTGCATTGAAACTACATGATACTAGCATAACATGAGACACAAAAAACAATGAAACAGTATAGAGAGCCCAGAGATTCATGAAGAAATGTTTAATATCATTAACTATCAGGGAACTACAAATTAAAAATGCCAAAGAGAGATCGTCTCATTTCAGATAGAATTAATATTATAAAAAAGTTAAAAATCTAAGTTTTTGTTGGCAGGAACATAACTCACTACATCGTTGGTGGGAGTATAAATTTTTAATTGTGAAATAGGTACATTTTATGGACATATCATGATCACATTCAACACTGACAATTTGTACCAGTATATGACAGCACTTGATTCTCATTTTTCCCATTCCCTAACCTACCCTACCACCCCCACTCCTATATACAAAAGCTTTGTATTATTTTTGTTACCTTCACATTTTTTTCTTTCCCCTCATTATTTGCCCCTTCCTCATTTCCCTTTGAATAGTTTCTATTGTCCAATATCTAACGTACATTTTAGAACTCATTTACATTTTCAGTTTCTCATATCAGAGAAAAGATACGGTATTTATACATCCATGACCTATTTATTTCATTTCTGAGTATGTCCTGAAGGCACATACATTTGTGTACGAATAACTCAAATTTGTCATTCTTTAGGTGGGAGTATAAATTAGTACAACCATTATGAAGAACTTTATAGAGGCTCTTGCAAAAACTAAAAGTAGAAAACAAAACCTCCAACTGAGGTTCTGCTGTCCAGCACCTAGTTACACATCCAATGTGTACCTCAGTAGGTGAATGGATTAAGACAATGTACTGCAGGGCTGGGGATTTAACTCAGTCCAGCATCTGCCTTGCAAGCACAAAGTCCTGAGTTCGATCCCAGGTAACTATATACGTTAATGCTGGGCATTGTGACTCATGCCCATCAGCAATTGGTACCGAATACCACAATGCCAGGCCTGGTGGGTCACACCTGTAATCCCAGTACTCGGGAGGCAGAGGCAGGAGGATTTCTATGAGTTCCAGGCTCACTTGGGCTACATAGTAAGCTCAGGGCCAGCCTGAACTACAAAGTGAGACCTTGTCTCAAAAAAAAAGACAATGTAGTGTAATAGACAATGAAATATTATTTAGCTGCAAAAATTAATTAGATCCTGTCACCTACAATAAAATGGTAGAAACTGGAGGAAACTATGTTAAATAAAATGAGCTAAACATAAAAAGATAAATACTTTACATTCTTTTTCATATATGGAAGTTTAAAAAATTGGAATGTAGAATATAGATATGAGAGACTGGCCAGGGGAGGGAGATTGGATAACAGGTATCAAAATAGTCAGATAAAGTGATACAATCTGGTGTCCAAGGCAGAGTGAGATGAGTGTAGTTCACAAACAACATTTATTTATGAAGAACTAAAAAGGGGGGAGAACATGGTCTCCAAACATAATAAAGAAATGATAAAAAATTATTATTTACCCTGACTTGATCAGTACATGGTGTACACATTTATCAAAATACCACACCATACCTCACGAAATATAATTATTACATGTGAAACAAAAAATTTTAAATTACAATAAGTTAAATTTGAAAATATCATTCATATATTGGAAAATAGTATTGTATTAAACTAAGATGGTTCTATATTGCAAAGAAAATAAGGTGACCAGCACCCCGTTAGACACCTCTGTAACCTCCTATTTCTTTAGAATAAAATAAAACATCTATTTCGGGAATTCTTGTCATGCATAATGCCTCTTATCTATAGTCATAAATTAACAACCAAAAATGTGGGAAAATAACCATGTTCAGACACTGGACCAGAGAGAGTGTAGGAGCATAATTGCTCTTAAAAGAGAAACAAATAAAATAGACCCTATCATTCCCAGGCTTTCTGCCAGGAAGTAATTTCCCAGCTGAATTGCGGGGAAGGAGACTCCAAACAAATCCCGTGTACAGAAGTACAAAGCAAGTCAGGAAGACTAAGAGCGGCGGGAAGGGATATTCAAGAAGTCGCTCCAAAGACAGAGGGGAGTGCTCCCGAGTCTTTGACTAAATGTCAGTCTATGCAGGTCAGCCTGCAGTCCCCCGAGAGCTAGCAAGAATAATATTTAGAGAAGAAGAGTTACCAGAGAAATGGAGAGAACTACAAGCCAAATAATTCCAAGAGCCAGAAAACACTCCAGTTCATCTGAAGAGTTGGAGACATTACTGAAACGGGCAGCCAAGGGGACCCAGGAGGAGCCGGACCTGAGAACGCAGAGAGTGGGCGGAGCTAGGGCCCCTCCAGGCCGCTCTGACCAATAGTCTTGAAAGGACTTCACAGTAGTCCTCAGAGGGATCAAAGGGACCTGCAACTAACACAATGGTGAACGAGAAAAAGAGATAACCCCCCCTTTAAAGAAACACAACAAAATATCAAACTCAAGCATATAAAACTTCGCAATCTCTAGCACTTAATTAAAATTTACTACATATAAAAAGGAAGTGGGTAGCACTGTGAGACCTTTTCACAAAAGAAAAATTAAAAATCGTTTTTAAAGGACTGGGAACACAGCTCAACAGCCTGCCTGACATGTTTAAGGTTCTGGCTTCAATTCTCAGCAGAGGCGAAAGAAAGGAGGAGAAGGAAAATACAATTTTAAGGATTCAAAATTCATCAAGATGATAGGTTTAGCAAATAATATATTAAAATATTTATTAGAAATATGTTCCATATGTTTAATAAAAGAAGACAAATAGAACGATGAGGACAATGGAAGACATAACAAAGATTCTCAGTGAAACTTGTTCTAAAAATGAAATACAGGGCCTGGGGTTTAGCTCAGTGGCACCATGCCTGCCTCGAAAGTGCAAGGTCCTGGGTTCAATCCCTGGTACTAAAAATAAATAAATATGAAATATACTATGATTGAAATACAGATTTCACTGTACGAATGTAACACCAAATTTAAGCTACAGATGAAAAGAGCATTAAGTTAAAGATACAGGAACTGAAACTATTCAGATTGAGTTGGGAGGGAGAAGCTCAGCTTATTGATCTGTGGGACAATATGAAGTGACCTAATGCACAACGGTGGGAAGGACAGAAGAGGAAAGAGAAAAAAAAGAACAAAAGAAAACAACGAAAAATAGTGGCCAACTAGGAAAGTTCATTGTGAGTTCCAGCAGGATATAATCAAAATCTTTTAAACCTTTGACAAAACAGAAGTATTAAAAACAGTCATTGGACATCTTGGAAACAACCCAAGTGTCCGTCAACTGGAGACTGGATAAAAAAGCTGTGGTTCTTCTACAGAATGGAGTACTACTCTGCCATAAAAATGATAAGTTTGAATCATTTCTACTTAAATGGACATACCTTGAGGATATTCTCATAAGTGAAATAAATAGGTCACAGATAGGTACATATCGCATCTTTTATCTGGTATGAGAAAATGAAGATGTAAATGAGTCCTAGCATTGTATGTTATATATTGTGAAATAGAAAATGCTCAATGTAAAATAAGGTGAAAGGGGACAACGTTGAGATTGTAACAAAAAAGTAAGGAAACAAATTTTATGTATATGGGGGTGGTAGGGTGGGTGGGGCTATGGGAAAAAATGAGAATTAAGTTGTGTCTTATACTGGTACAAATCCCCATTATGGAGTGCAATCATGATGTGTATATTTAATGTACCAATAAAGATTAAAAAAAACAGTCATTGGAAAAGACAGTCTAGATAGAGACACAACGCTAAGACTTTTCACAAAGACTTTTCAGAAATCACGCAACCTACTAGACAACACAGTAATGTTTTTAAGGCCCCAGGGGAAAATCACCAGCCTAAAAACCAATATTCAGTGCAAATACTTTTCAAGAGTCCAGGTGAACATATTTTCACTGAAATTATTGCTTAGATGTTTCCCTCAGTAGATAATAAGCTCTTGAAAGATAGATTCTCTACATAACAGATTTTTAAAAAAATGTTCATGGAGCACAACTGTGATTCTTTAATTGATATTCCTTTACCAGTCTCTTTCCCATCTCTATCCTTGTCTCCTACTTTTCACTCTTTACAAAATGCTACATGTATTTCTAAATCTACCCATCTGATCTTATGTTTCTGTTGCACTTATCTAGCAAATAAATAAATCTGTTTTGAGAATTTCACTGTATTGCATATGTATTTATTATAAATTATATATCTGGCAGTTTAGCACCTTCCAATTGTTCTTCGAAAAGAAAAGCTTCTCTCTGCTATGAAACCAGTTCAAGACAAAACTAAATGGTCGCGCGAACAGCCTTCCTCAGGAGCCTGCGCAGAACTCGATTCTGTCTCAACTTCACAGTTCAAAGAACAAATTTCACCTAATTTCTGTGCCAAAGCAGTTGACCAACCTCTATCTCTGCCTGACAACATACAATAATATACTGTGCCCTTCTTATTTAAGAACAAAATTTCAGAATTTTTCGAGCATTGAGTTTTTTTCTATAGAATTTACAAGACTTTGGTCATCACCTGTCAGCCAACCATGCTGCTGATCAGTAACCTCACGACCAGACACTTTATGTTATTCGCCTCTCAATTTTTCTCCCTACCCATCTTCCTCTCAAGGTGTCATTTCCTCGATTAATAACAATCAAAAATAATTAGTCCCACATACTAGGATTCTACTTTGCAGTAATTGTGAAAGTCTTAGTTTTTTCTGATCAGCAAAAGCTTTATTATAAGGCCATTTAGTGCATATGTATAAATTGAATGCCTTTATTAAAATCCTTCTATTATATAGCAGTATTATGTCATGTAAATAAGTTATTCATAATTTTAAAAAATAAAAGAGAACAGAAGAAACAAAAAACAAGTAGGAGGACTCATTAGCGGTTGAGCTAAACAAGAAAGAATAAGAGAGAGAATTCAAGAACAGGGAAAAGGACTGGATCTAAAAATTTGAATTTATACAGGAAATGAAATGCCAGAAATTGTACGTGCGAGGGAGCTAAGGAACTTTCTTTCTCATTGTTTTATTTCTTTACCAGATAATTTACCTTTTAAAGAAAATCCAGTAGTAATTTCTTTTGTGGCCGCTAATATATGCCAGAGTCAATTCCATGATAAGAGTCTGGGGAGATGGAAGAGCCTATTGGAAATTTCATTGTTTGTAAAGTAGTGAAATAGTATCTTAAAGCAGACTGTGATCAGTTGAAGATGTGTATTATAAACCTTAAAGCAATCACTTTTTAAAAAGAACAGTTAAGTTGTATATGGTGGCAGCATAGCCACAAGTTCAAGTCCAGCCCAGACAATTTACTAACCTAGTGAGATCCTGCCTCAGACTAAAAATATGAAAGGTCAGCTCAACATGAAGGCCTTTGGTTCGATTCTTAGTCTTGCCCCAAATTTAAAACCATCTAAATCATAGTTAATAAAGTAATAATGGAGATAAAATGAAATTTAATTTTTCAGTGTATGGTAAATATATGGTCAGCATTATCAGAAATTGCCAAACAGATTTCTAGAGTAGCTGCACTATTTTACCGGTCCATAGAAATATATGTGTACTGCAGCTGCTCCACATTGCTGGTAACATCAACCTTTTTTATTTTAACCACTCTAATGAGTATATATGGTAATGATTTCAGTCCACAGTTTCCTAGATGCTCAAGTTCCAGCCGTTGATGTGCTCACTGGCTACTTCCTGTTTCACAGAGATTACATCTTCTTCTGTTAAGAGTCTGTTCAAACTTTTGTACATTTTCATTGTTTTGTCCATTATTGATCTCTAAGAATTGTTAATGTCTGATGTTAAGGTCTACTGATTAGACAAAGGAAGACGTGTTTTGTAAGACACAGGAATGTTTTTTCTTTTCTTGACTATGCCAACTAACCATCTTTTTTTTTTAAGGTTTTTTTTTGAGATAGGGTCTCACTTTGTGGTTCAGGCTGGCCCTGAGCTCAGCCTCCAACTCACATCACAGCAGTCCTCCTGCCTCTGCCTCCCAAGTGCTGGGATGACGGGCATGAGCCACCATGCCCGGCACTGTGGTATGTGGTACTGATGGCTGCTGGGTGTGAGTCTCCACACCCAGTATTGTTATGTGGTTACTGGGGATTGAACCCCGGCCCTTGTACTTGCAAGGCAGGTGCTGGAACCACTGAGCAAATCCCGGCCCTAACTATCTTTAATATTATTAAAACTCATTGAATTGTACATTGTACATTGTGTTTTTTCTTTTTAGACATAAATATAATACAAATATGGAAATAAATATATAAGTATATGTACACGTTTTTCACTATGGATTTCAAATTTTTGTTTATTTCTTTCTGATTCTGAAACGCTTTTTCCTAAGCCAGGCAAATAGGTAGCCATAGTGAGTTTTACTTGGCCTTTAATTTACATTTTTGGTTTCAGGGGTCAGAGCAGCCCAATGAGGTGACGCGCATTTGTAATACACTGCAGCCTGTGAAGCCTAAATCTCTAAGGACTGTGCTTCTCAAGATAGAGCTATCATGTTTCAATGATTAAACAAGAAAACAGGAAAATCTGAAGTGTGCTGAGTCACATAAAACTTTTAATTACTTTGAAATATTTCCATGTTATAATATTAAAATATCTGCTGCTCCTTAATGAGCCAAACGTTGTTAGGTCTTTCCATAAAAGCATCTCACTTAATCCTCAGTGAGCAGCTGAGGTTTATTGTGAGCTCTTCGTCACAGCGTCTCCAGCAGTACTGAGATGGGCCCTGTCCTGGGGATGAATTCAAAATATTTCATCCCGTCGCTATAAAAATATTTGCATATAAATATTTCTATATAATTATTTCATAGACAGATTTTTCATTTCTCTTGCCTCTTTCTCACTCAGAAGAAGTTATTTCCAAGCTCTCTCATATTAGAAGACACTTCTCTAATTATTTTATTCTAAGCTACCAAGTAATCTTGTTGAGAAATGATTAATGAAGTTTAAAGGACATCAAACAAATAACCATAACTGGATATCAAAGAGAAATGCTAATGAAGATGTTGAGGGACTAATTTGTAGATTCAGTATTTTTCCTATAAATATGAATTTACAACTTCATCTGTTGTATTACAATATAAACACAACAATTGAAAGACTACTTAGGAAAGTAAAAGTCTTCTTTGAAAATGGATAAATAAATTACACTATATTCATAAAATGTAATATTAATAAGAAATAAGCTAATTTCAGTAATATGGGAAATTTTATAAATATAAGGGAAATTATCTTATATAACAGGCTTTCCTTATACTTCTGTGGTCCACAATGATATATTTAATGTTCTCTACCTTTCATTTAAAAGAAAGAACACATTCAGAGACCCAAAGTGCAGGATAATGTTATATCCCTGGAACGTATTTTGAACAGTAGATGTGAGTCTGACTCAACAACAGATAATCGAGAATGAAAACAGACACATGTGATTCACAGCAAAATTAAAGCACAAACAATTTGGGTTCAGTGGATTTCATGCAAATATCATAACTGATGCCCGTAATGAGATTTATTGTTGCACATCACTAAATTAGCCAGAGTTAAACCAAGTAGACTTCAGAATAAAAAAAAGGACAGCATGCTTCAGAAATAAAGATGAATGTTTATAATGATAAAATGTCATTTCTCAAGAAATATAGCAGGCCTTCTTCTTCCTCTTCTTCTTCTCCGTTTCCTCCTCCTCCTCCTCCTAGATCCATCTGACAATGGACTGAAGCCTCTATAAATTTTGAGACAAAATAAACTTTCCCTCCTTTACCTTTTGGTATTTAATCCCAACAATGAAGAAAATAACTAAAACTAAATGAAACTGTCGATGATGTCAAATGCTGCAAATCAGTCAAGGGGGATAAGAAACGAGGCTTGGTCACGGGGTTTTGCCATGTAGAAGCCACTAATAATCTTCACCAAAAGTTTTAGTAGAGTAGTGGGAGGTAAAGTCTGATCAGAGTGGAAGAGAGGCAGTAAAACTTTAGAAGCTACACTTTGTGGTGATGCCTGCCTGTAATTCCAACATTCGGGGGGGTTAAAACAGAAGACTTGCAAGTTCAAGGCTAGCTTGGATGATTTGGCACTTAGCAAGGTCCTGTCTTGAAATTTACAGGGAGTGGGGTTGCTGAGGATGTAGCTTGGTGTAAGGGCCTTGGACTCAGTCCCTAGAAGCATAAAGAAATTTAGAAGCTGATTGAGGTAAATGCTATCAAGGGAAGCAAAGAAGTGGAGTATAACTGGAATAGGAATGGGGCTGGGGAAAGAAGGTTTTCAATTATAGGAGAAACAGCAGAGTGTTTGTTGTAATGAAAATAATTAGTCAAGACAGACAAGCTGATATGTGGAAAGAGAAGGAGAAAATGCTACTGTGATGGCCTCAGGCACAGGGTATGGCTCAGGTCAAGCGCACAAGTGAAGCAGTTGTCTGGCTGGGAGCACAGGCCCTTCCTCCAGGGTAGAAAGTGAGGGGGTGAGTGTCTGGGAGTTTGGAAGAGTATCGTGGAAGTGCTTTTCGTGATTTTAGTTTTTTTTCTGTGAAGTAGGAAGCACCGGCATCATCTAAGAGTGAGCACCGGAAGTGTATTAAGGAGATAAGAGAAGGTATCAAATCTTACCTGCCCTATTGAAATCATTCATTTGCAGAAGAAAAAATTCTAGTTTTTAGTATTTCTTTCATTTTTGAGCTGCATTCTTATTAAAGTCTCTGGTTTTGCTATTTTTATAGTCTCTTCACAGGAAAGTGTGTAACCAGCTTTTCTCCAGTCTAGAATAATTTTTTTCCTCTCAGATAGAGTCTCAATCCATTGCCCAGGCCAATGTTTCAACCTTCCCAAGGGCTGGGATGACATGAATGGACCACTGCACATGAGAAGAACAATGTTTTTTAACAGAACAGATACTTCATGGGGAAAGAAGTACAAATGGTCAACAAATATGAGAAAAAATGTTCACTCCCTCTGACCATTAAAGAAATGTAAATTAATACAATGCTAAGATTCTATCCTACTCAGGACAGAACGGCTACCACTAAGAAATCAAAAATGGCAAATGCTGGCATGCTGTGCTGTTGGTGGAAATGCAGACTAGTAAAACTGTTAGGGAAATAAGTGTGGAGAATTCTCAAAGAACTGAAGTTAGTAATTACATATGACCCAGCTATTCCCCTGCTAGATGTCTACCCCTAAAAGCTTAAGTCATCGTATTACAGGGTTACGTGTGTGCTAATGTTTATAGCGGCACAATCCACAACGTCTAAAATCTTGGAAGCAACCTAGGCCTATCAACGGATAATTAGATAAAGGAAATGCGGAGTCTATATATAACGGAACATCCCTTGGCTATAAAGAATACAACATTTGTTGGAAAATGAACACACCTAGAAAATATACTATTGAGTTACGTAAACAAGACACACAAGCTTAAAGCCATACGGCATCTCTCATGTGAGTGAGGCAAAGTACAAAGAGAATGATAAAGGAGGGATAGAAAAAGGACAGCGGGGTCGATCTCCCAGAACAGGGAAGAGGCCCAAGGGAACAAGGGTGAGCGAAGGGGAGGAGAGACGAGGGACATAAGGGGAAGAAAGACGGGCTACGTACAGGCTCCCAACAACCCCAGTCAACGTCAGCATGTATGCCATAACAGGAGCTAAAAGAAATAACAACAAGGGCCGGGGAGTTAGCTCAGTGGTTCCGGCACCTGTCTTGCAAGCGCAAGGGCCTGGGTTCGATTCCCCGGTAACCACATAACAATACTGGGTGTGGAGACTCACACCCAGCAGCAACCAGTACCACATACCACAGTGCCGGGCGTGGTGGTTCACGCCTATAATCCCAGCACTCGGGAGGCAGAGGCAGGAGGATTGCTGTGATGTGAGTTGGAGGCTGAGCTCAGGGCCAGCCTGAACCACAAAGCGAGACCCTGTCTCAAAAAACCTAAAAAAAAAAGAAATAACAACAAGAATGAAAAATAGGATAGAGGATCTGGAGGAGGAGGAAGGGAAGAGGGATTAATAAAAGAAAAAAGCATGCTGTGGTGTGTACATGCAACCACTCCCCAAGATGATGGTCAGCTACATGAACTGCAAACATACAAATAAATAAAATTTTTTAAAATAGTGACTTAGATTATTTTTGTGATAAAGTCACTCAAACACGTACAATCACAAAATAGTTGTAAACTCCACCCCTTATACTTATAGATCTTATACAACCAACTGCAAAACCAAATCAATTAACAACTTAAGTTATTAGCAAAACAAAACTCAAACTGACCACATTAAGGTGACACATAATCTTGTTTTTTAGTTGGGTTTATTTTATTTTAGTTTATTAGTACATATATGTGTAGTATATAGTGCTTACATCCCTTATGGGAAGTTGGAACTGGTACACGCAGTCAGCAAAATCATCAGCGTAAAGTGTATTCATAAAAATATAACATCTCTCGTGGACTAGGTTCTTCTTGCTGCTCATAAAGAATTTGATTTTGAATCACGTCACTGCCAATAATTTTCCATTTTAATAATGGAACTCAATACAAACTTCATCTTTGGGTGGGTCAGTCAGTGTAAAGAATCCTTTTTCACAAATAAAATATAACTTCTAAAAATTCCTTTAAGGAAAGCACTGAATTAGCACATAGTGATTTCTTTTTCGTCACTGAACTGTAGCAAGTCGGTGTGCGCGAAGTGTGTGATTAAAACACTCCAGATGCTGACACCGAAGGGCGGCCGCTCACTGAGGCGCGCAGGGCCTGGGGTTGGGCCGCGGTTCTGCCCTAGGTCCTCCCCCAGCTTCTCCTCTCTCGGCCGCTGCACAGCCTTCACCACAGCGACTCTACAAGCGCACAGGAACTGACATAAACTCAGGCGCCAAAACTAGCCATTGTTAAACTAATTATTTATAATCTAGAACACTTTGTGCTTTTTAAAGACTCGAAGCTGATGAAATGACCAGCACCTCTCTGCAGAGACGGTGGACCGCGACTGGCTTCTCTGCTCGGTGAAGAGCCAGCTCTGCGGGAGCTGCCCCCACTTCCGCCCTCCTGGCCTCTCCCGGCCAAAGGGGAAAGCCTGGACTCAGGTGTGCGGATAGCCACTCACCCAGCGTGCTTCTTCCATGTGCATTGTAAGATTGTTTTTAACTCTCTTGTCGTGGAGGAAAGATACTGCTTGTGCACCTTGCTTTGGCTTCACTTTTTCCCCTCATTAAAGCATATTACAATTTTTTTTTTTTAATTGAAATATTTATTGGTACATTACATATATACATCATGATTGCATTCAACAATGAGAATTTGTACCAGTATATGACACAACTTAATTCTCATTTTTCCCCATAACCCTGCCCGCCCTCCCGCCCCCACCCCCATGTACATAAACTTTGTTTCCATCCTTTTTGTTATAATCTCATTATTTTCCCC
>PVIR01042841.1:0-12035 GCA_004026965.1 Petromus typicus | reverse complement strand
GTAACATCCTAGCATATTCAGGACTCTCCCTCGAATTCCTCCTCTTAATGAAAGCTTCCTTTCTGCTCTGGGATCCTACCCTCGCCCCCCTTCCTCTCACCCTCCTGCTGCAGTGCTGCCAGGAGTTGGCTTTCTACAATACAATTCTGGGGCTGGGGACGAACCTCACGACACTTCCTTAGCGTATGTGGAAACCCCTGATGGCGCTTGTGATGCCCAAACCTCCAAATTACCTAATTAATTGAACCAAATAGAATCTAATTGTTGTGGTGAAAATATCTGATGGCTCAGTACTACTGACAGCAAAGGTGCTTAAACTATGTACATCTGGACTGTTGATAAGAGAACAAAGCTACTGAAGATCAGGTAATATGAACCACTTTCATCATCAGGAAAAATATTAAGATGCACACAGGCTTTTTTTTTTTTTTTTTTTGCTTCATATTTTCTTAAATAGTTTGAACTTGTCAGTGTTTCTCTGTTAACAGAGGAGGTACCAAAATAATAAAACAATATAAACCCTGAGTCAACTCTGCTTAATTTAGCAATTAGTTATTTTTGCCCCTTCTGAAAGGTAACAGAGAACGCACCAGTGATTTTTTAATGTCATGTATCATGTCCTGGTTTTCTCAGTTCATATGCCAGTTCACTATACACTTAAGCTCTAAAACTACATGCTTAGTTTTAGAAACTAAGAATTTTTATATAATCTGCTTCTTGAACAAGTTTTAAACCCCTGACATTATATTGCTGTGAGGCCTTTGGTAAGTTATGGCACAGCTCAGACAGTTCCCTACGTGGACTTATTAAAGGTCTGTCTCCCGAATTAGAGGGAATTGAGAATTGAGTACGGAGGCGATATAGTACTCACGTTTCAATTTCAAGTGCCTGACACACAATAGGCACTTGATGAACGTGTACTGCAGGCAGCACTGAGGTAGGCACTGCGCGGGACCGCCAACTATTCATTAGAGCTGCGGAGTTTCGTAAGTACAGAGCAAAGTCCATAATGGTTTTCAGATTCTAGCATAACACACTATAAAAATGAAATAAAATATTTCTAGATCTATTTTAATACATACTTTATAATATAACAGGCTACATAATAAGTTGGATACAAGAAAACTCTATTAAAAGCATGTCAATGTTGATTTCTAGGAAACTTTGTAAAAACATGCAGCACTCAAGAACTATCAAGTTAAATTAAGATTCAGTCCATTCTAAAAAATTGAATTATAATTGTAAAGAATTTTTAATTCTATGAACACAAGCTGGATAATAAATATTAAATTGTCTTTTCATGCCTCTCATGTAAGAAGAGAGTGGGGGGACTGTATACCTAGTTTGATGAACCCTGTTTGGTTTCTACAAATGTTAGGGTTTAGTCATGAAAGTAAGTAAAGAAAAGACTAGCTCAGGGGTGAATCTCTTGCAATACTGGAGGCTCTGAGAAGGAGGTCCAGCAGCGCGCACGGAGGGTGGGGCCGCAAAGGCAATGGGAGTGAAATCATCACTCCACCCTAGTAAGTAAATTTCCGCAAAAAGAAAAACCTACTGACACTTTTCACAGTGAAAAGTGCTTAGTTTTTGGTTTTCGGCCTCAGATGGACAGAGTCAATGGTTTATTATATCCCCATAGTTTTCAGTTGTTTTCTTTTTCTATTATTCCCTATCAACTTACCTATTATCATCAGAGACATACCTGACACACCCTAGCACACGGTTTACAGTTTAGTATCTTAACTTGCCTCAGTCCCATTATCCAAGGACCACACTCCAGACTGCAATGTACGCTTAACAAGTCAGCCCTTGAAGACAATGTCTGAAAAGCCCACAGAGAAGAAAAACCAATCAAAGAACGTACCACCAGCAAGCAGGAACTGATAATACTGCACTGCATCTGCCGCGAGGAGGAGAGGGTGGTTTGCATTAAATGGTGGTTGCAATTCGTTCCATTGAGGCGTTCTGTGAAATCAGCAGAAGATTGTTAATATTTAAAGCTTAATAGATGGGATGCAAATCACCACGACTGTCATCACTTACACACTCTGATAAAAACTCATACTATTTTTCGGTTCATTACAATGAACTTGTAATCATTACAACGAATGTGCTGAAACATAAGGTTATCAATTAAAAAGAAAACAATGAAAGGCGGCCATGGGTCCTACAACAAATACACATGCAGGCAATATTACCTTAATAGCAATATTCTCCTATTAGAGATGCTGACAAGACGGAATAGAAAGTGTAGAATTCAAATGCCACAGCTAAGTGGTTCTATTTATATAATTCTAAAACCAGTGTTCACCTTCTTATTCAAAGAATATGTGTATATTTTAAAATGAAATGAGGCAAGTAGAAGTGGTAAAAACAGTACATATCTGTGTAAATGGATGATCTACTCTACATCTAATTAGCATCTGATTTCCAAAATAAGCCACTGTTTCAACAATCATACTGCAGTAATTTTAATTACCTCTGCCTAGTTCTGAGCTTGATAAATCAAATATTGATCCGATCAGTCCAGCGGAGTAAAGTACTAGTAAAGAATGCTGGAGCCTCAAAAAATCAATACAAGAATATTTTAAAATGTCAAAAGGTGGGGGGTCATTTTCATATCCATTTTTGTCTCTTTCTGTCCATACACGTCAGAAGCAATTTTCTGTCTCCTGGACAGGGCTGTATATTAAGCAAGTTTTATTCGAGGTTTCATTTCTCCTTCTCTGTGATATGTTACAAAGATTCTAATCATTATGCACTTCTGAGATGGCCTTTGATACTCTATAAACATTTCTATAGGGCTTAACCATTGTATCCTGGAGAATCACTTTAAAGGAAATCTTCAAATCTATTTGTATTAGTTTCTATTCTTCTTAATGGAAATCTCAGTGCTACTCACTATAGTCAGTGAGTATGAGATAACAAACAGGGGAAGCATAAATTGAAGGAAAGAGAAAACAAACATGCAAAGGGACAGTGGAATTCTAGGGGAATCCTGAAATATACAGACAAATAAAAACACATGAATGCAAAATTTTGTACACCATAGTTCATGGCAACAGTACTAATGCTAGTTAAAAAGTGGAAATGTTGGGCAGGGGATTTAGCTGTGGTTCTGGTGCTTGCCTTGCAAGCACAATGTCCCAGATCCATCCCCGATAACCACATACAACGATGCTGGGTGTGGAGACTCACGCCCACCAGCAATCAGAACCACATTCCACAATGCAGGGTGGCTCACACCTGTAATCCCAGCACTCAGGAAGCAGAGGCAGGAGGACTGCTGTGAGTTCAAGGGTGAGCTCAAGGTCAGCCTGAACTACAAAAGCAAGAGCATGTCTCAAAAGTGGAAATGTCGGGGCCGGGGAGTTAGCTCAGTGGTTCTGGCGCCTGTCTCGCAAGCTCAAGGACCTGGGTTCGATTCCCGGTAACCACATCACAATACTGGGTGTGGAGACCCACACCCAGCAGCAACTAGTACCACATACCACAGTGCTGGGCGTGGTGGCTCACGCCTGTAATCCCAGCACTCGGGAGGCAGAGGCAGGAGGATTGTGATGTGAGTTTGAGGCTGAGCTCAGGGCCAGCATGAACCACAAAGCGAGACCCTGTCTCCAAAAACCTAAAATAAAAAAAAAAAAAAAAAGTGGAAATGTCCACCAATGAATGAGTGAATAAAAGAAATGTGGTATATCTATATAATGGAGTATAACTCAGTTATGAAAAATAATTAAGTTCTGATACATGATCTGAAAACATGCTAAGTGAAAGATGCCAGACACAAAAGGGAATACCTTGTACAATTCCATTATTATGTAGTTACCCAAGCAGGAAAATCCACAGAGACAGAACATACACAGGTGGATGATTACAGGTGAAAGATTAGGAAAAAATGGAGAGGGACTGGGCAGGACTTCATCTGTAACGAATACTGATAGAGTAATGGATCCACTACAGTGAAAAGCCACGTAAGGTGGTTGAGTTTCACGGCATGTAAACTTAGTATTAGTGTATTTCCTGCAAAAGTGAGCTCTGAACTATAGTTTTGCTAGATGAAAGAAGCCAGACAAATAAGTGTCCATGTACATGATTCCATTTATATACAGTTCTGTGACAGAGAGGCAAAAGGAGAGATTGCAATGGTTGCAAACATACATTAAGAGTCGTGACTACGACTTCACAGCTGTAACCATTTGCCAATGCTGTCAAATGGGACATTTTTAATCTTTCAGATCTCAACAAATTTTTTTGAAAGAAAGAAAGAAAGAGAGAGAAAGGAAGCAAGCAATCATTACCTAACCAGTGTCCAGCTGGCGCGAGGTGACGTCACCATTTCCAGTGGCGTGTCGTCACTGATTTTGGGAGCAGTGCTGAGGGGTCGGGGCTCCATCATGTGCTCCACCAAGGTGCCATAGCAACTGATAATGTACAGAGATTCAACGACAACCTGTTTGGACTGATCTACAAACAGAGAAACGAGATCTGGATGTGTGGTGTCGGCATGAAACAGGAACACGACAAGGTATTTTCTTTTCTTTTTTTTTTTTTTTCTGACAAATCATTGACTTTATCGTGCTGCTTCTCAGGTCATTGAGAGGAACTGAAAAGATGGGAACTTTGTCATATTGTGCCTGATCCTTGCCTAAAGGTTGCTTTTTGTTAAGTAGATGCTAATGCATGTGAAAAATCCATGCTATCACGGTACTTTCAAATAATGATTATTTCAAGAATGATATAAATATGCTCAAAATTCTAATTAGATGACAATTTTTAATACTATTTCCCATTTGCCTGCCGTGTCATTTGTCCTAATTATGGAAAATGAATGACATGGGGGGGTGACAAGGAGGGACTAAATGAGATGTAGTCTATGCACTGAGCTTCGTGACACTGATAAACACATGAGCTACGTAAGAGGCTATTTGTACACCTACGTCAGTCTAATGCCTCAGCTACTTTTTCTCAGAAAACAAATTTAAAACCTCAATTACTGGATCAAAACAAACAAAAACACATGATGTATCGCTAGGCTCATCACCTGAAACAAATGTACCACTCTGACGGTACGTGAATAATAAAGGAAGCTACACATGTGGTATTCGGGAGGTAGATGGAAACTCTCTGTACATCTGTCTCAATTTTGCTTGGAGCCTGAAAGCGCTAGAAGAGAAAAAGTGTTTTAAAAACATATAAACATGTGCATCCTCTTCATCCAACCTCTTTTTTTCTCTCAACTGCATCACTGGCTCCCACAGTAGACGAAGGTCAGTTATACTCTGAGAAACTGGGTGGTAAATATGGATCTAATCAAATGACTTTATAAGAAATACACATGTACCAACTGGCAAAACAGGTTTAGCGCTCAATCTCAGGTTTTACAGTAAACTAGGGGGCATTTAAGAAATCACTCAGGAATGGTGGATGGGTCATCTTATCTCTGTGTCAGGAGAATCAATTACAGCTGATTTGAGAAAATGGCTAATGACCAGCCAGCAGGACATAAAGGAGTAGCAAGTTAAAAGGGTAATTAGAACAGAAGAGAGAAGCATTTGAAACTGAGCTCCACAGAAGGTTTTAACGAGTAACAAAAGTCTTTTCGATAGCATCGTTAAACCTAAGGAGGTAACAAAAAAATAAAGATGCGATAAGGAAATGGAAGGCTTACCGACTTTACTGAATTCTGACCCACTTAGGTAGGAACCTGTTGTTCCTGAGCTCCTATTACTAGAGAAAGGGTCACCGAGCGGCAGTGACAAGGGAAAGGGCTCGAGTCTGCCAGGACTCAGCGTAAAGCAGAACCGTTTTGCCAAGAACAGTACAAGTTGTGGAACTCACTCAAAGTGCTCCCGTGGCCAATTTGTGACTTAATTTGATAATACTAAAACAATAAGGAAAAATCCTAACATTCAAAAGCACATACTTTGTCAGTGAATGAAGGCACTCTCTTCCCTATGTAGAAAATAAGGAGTCGTATAGTCAAATGTTAACTATACAAACATTATAGGTATTGACTGTGGGGATCAAAACAAGGATTAAAAACATAACAATTTTAAATGATAAGACTGAGTCATTCATACTCAAATGGATGTACCTTGAGGACATCCTCATAAGTGAAATAAATAGGTCACAGATGTGCAAATATCGTTATCTTTTCTCTGGTATGAGAAAATGAAGTTGTACATGAGTTGTAATATGTATGGTTGATATTGTGAAATAGAAAATATTTAAAAGGAAAGAGGGTATAGGGGTAAATAATGAGGGGGAAAAGAATGCGACAGTAATAAAGAAAAAAGGAAACAAATACTATGTATATGGGGGTGGGCATTTGCAGGGTGGGGAGAAAGGGTAAAAATCGAGAATCAAGTCATGTCATGTTCTGGTATAAACTCTCAATGCTGAATGCGATGATGATGTGTATTCATAATGTACCAATAAAGATTTAAATTTTAAAAAATAACAATTTGATCAATTCAAAGGAGCAACATTAACGCCAAAAGTTCACTTAATTCTCAAAAATAGGCTTTCCATCATGTTAAAAAAAAAAGAAAACAGCATGGCTGTTACTATTTTATTTTAAGATTCAGCATGAGAAAATATGGCATCAAGCTAATTTCATCATCTAAAGTCTTCAACAGTTTTATTTTTTTTTTTACTAATTGATCTTATTGGACCAATTTATATATACACAACAATCACATTCATCAAAGAGAGTTTATACCTGTACATGATATAGCTTGATTTGCGATTTATATTTGCTGTTCTCAAGTCCCTCATCCCTAAAGTGGGGATAACAAGGATTTTCCCCTCCATACTTTAAGGAAGTACGGAGAAAAGAATTAGCTTAAAAAATGTAAAAGTTGTGGCATGAAATGATATGGATATTAATAACATTGAGATCACCTATCCACTGTCACTGACAAAGTAAAACAAGACAAAATCAGTCAATGGGAAATTCGGATTTGTGTGAGATCATTTTTCTTCTTGACAAAGCTTGAGTAGTTGAGGAGAAACACGTTAACTGAATGGAAATTTTTTTTCTATTACTGAAAACTAAAAGATTATTTGGTATAAGATTTTCATTAAGAAGCAAAAATTACAAATGGCAAGCATGAGCTTCAGAAAAATATACATACCTTTTTCTCTTTTCAGACCTGCATTATTTGCAAACCATGACCTGGATGTCCCAAATGTAGCCGCCACACAGAATTCTCCGCCTACTGATTTGCTGGGTGAAATTTGTGGAGGTGGTTTAACTTTGCTTCAAGAAATAAAAGGACAGTTAAAAAAATTACCATGATGAAATGGTAGTCCTCCAGAGAATGGCTTCCCTGTCAATTCCACCTCTAAGTGTTGAAATTCTACAATAAGGACATGCATTTTGTCACAGTTAAGGTGGTGGGAGATTATGTTCTGCAGCAAAACTGACATTAGCCTCAGTTCCAACATCTGGACAAGAGAAAATATAAAACACCAATAAAAATAAAATGCTTAGCTAGGTGCAGAAGGGTGCTGGATCTACAGTTACAGCTACTCAGGAGGCTGAGGAAGGGGAAATAACACTTGAGTCCAAGGCTTCGAGCCACTCTGGACAGCACTACAAGACTCCATCTTGAAACAAAACAAAAGTACTTATTGGTGAAATCGAAGTTACTTCTTTTCAGGTGAATAACATTTCCCTGGAGGTTTTTAAATGGAGGAAAAGCACCAGCATTAACCATTTCCCAATACAAATGCAATATAAATATACATTTTTAATATAAATATATTTTTAAATATAAATTTTTTAAGCAAATAAATGGATTATCATTTCACTCTGATATATAAGGCACAAGACGAACAATACAATGGTGACAGTATGTATGAAAATGAGACGATACAGAACAAAACTTTGAAATGTCCTCAGGACAACGCTATGCTGAGTTAGACAATCTAGAGAAACAGCTAATGGTCTACTGAAATTATATTCACTGTTCTCATGGCCCTTTTTCTTTTTGGATTTGTGAATATAATGTATTTTTGTTTAGGGAAAAAGCCAAGGCAGATAACAAAACTGATAGCCTCTCTAACATAAGTCCTTTTGTTTTTCCAACTTATGAGGACACATTTAGAATTGTAGATGTTTCAAATGACTTTTTTTAATAAAAAAAAGACTTGCTTTTCTATTTATTCTCCACCAAAAATTTTTCATAACCTCAAATATTAATGTTTCTTCTCCTTTCAAATAGTATTATTTCTGATCTCCTGGAATTTTAAATTTTATTTTATTTTAGGATTTTTTTAAAGGTTTTTTTTAGGATTTTTGAGACAGGGTTTCACTTTGCGGCTCAGGCTGGCCCTGAGCTCAGCCTCAGACTCACATCACAGCAATCCTCCTGCTTCTGCCTCCTGAGTGCTGGGATTACAGGCATGAGCCACCACACCCGGCACTGTGGTATGTGGTACTGGTTGCTGCTGGGGTGAGTCTCCACGCCCGGTATTGTTATATGGTTACCAGGGTCGAACCCGGGTCCTTGTGCTTGCAAGACAGGCGCCAGAACCACTGAGCTATATCCCCAGCCCCAAGGTTTTGTTTTGTTTTGTTTTTTTGAGACAGGGTCTCGTTTTATAGTTCAGGCTGGCCCTGAGCTCAGCCTCAAACTCACATCACAGCAATCCTCCTGCCTCTGCCTCCCAAGTGCTGAAATTACAGGCATGAGCCACCATGCCCAGCACTGTGGTGTGTGGTACTGGTTGCTGCTGGAGTGAGTTTCCACGCCAGTACTGTTATGTGGTTACTGGGGATCGAACCCGGGTCCTTGTGCTTGCAAGACAGGCGCTGGAACCACTGAGCTATATCCCTGGCCCAGGACTTTTTTTTTTTTTTTTTTGAGACAGCTTCTGGTTATATAGTTTAGGCTGGCCTTGAACTCACTATACAGCCCAGGATGGCCTTAAATTCACGGCAATCCTCCTGATTTAGCCCCCCAGGAGCTGAGATGATAGGCATGAACCATCATGCCTGACATGGTTGCAGCAATTTTTATCAACCACCTTAGATAAACTACTGTACTTCACAGACAGGAAAAACAGGCTTAGCATGCATACTGGTAAAGATCACAACCTCGACAGCATACAACTAACAGCACACCTGTGATGGTGCAGGCAAGCCTTTTCCACAGAACAACGTGTGTGCGTGCTTTGGGGACCGAATCCAGGGCCTCCCTCACATGTACTAGTCAAGCACCCGACTTCTGAGCTGCAGCCCTAGTTTGTTTTATCTTAATACAGCATCTTCCAAAGTTGCCCAGCTGGGATCTAACTTGATGTAGTTCTTCCTCAGCCTCCTAAGTAAACGGGGATGAAAGGTAAGCATCATCCTGCTCCAATTTCTACCTGCTCACTTGACTTTATCCTTTTATGCTTTAATAGAATGTGCTGGGGTGAAAGAGGTTTCTAGAATGAGAAAGAAACCTCAATTTGAATCCTCACGCTGCCATTTTTTAGGTATGTGATTTTTGGTCGACTTGTTTAACCTCTCAAAGTTCAGACTATTAACATGTAAAATACAAATGATATCATGACATATATAGAAAATATACCAATAAAGAATTCAATTTAAGAAAAATACAAATGATAATGCCTACCTTGTTGGGCTGTCTTAAAGATTATGTTATACTTGTTTCTAAATTCTGGCCCCTAGCTTGTAATAACATTCAGTAACTTCTGAGATTTACAAGCAAATAAATACAGGTCCCACCCCGGACATACTAAACCTAGCATTTGGAGGTTGAACCCCAGCAAACAAGGTTTTTAAACACACCCTCCAGGAGATTCTGATACACACGCAAGTCTGAGAACTGTAGTCAGTACAAAATGTAAAAGTCCCGGGCAGGCAAGCCTCCCACATTGTTGTACTCATCGAATACCACTCCTTATCGACACAGCTGACTGCTTTCACCTCTTCGTTACAAAATCAGCTTTTGCTTGGGTAATCTAGTTTCCCAGTTCCTATGGAAATTCAAATAGCCTCTCCAGTTATCTTATTTCTTTTTTTTTTTTTTTTGAGACAGGGTTTCGCTTTGTAGTTCAGGCTGGCCCTGAGCTGAGCCTCAAACTCATATCACAGCAATCCTCCTGCCTCTGCCTCCCGAGTGCTGGGATTACAGGCGTGAGCCACCACGCCCGGCCCTGTGGTATGTGGTACTGGTTGCTGCTGGGCGTGAGTCTCCACGCCCTGCATTGTTGTATGTGGTTACCGGCGATCGAACCGGGCCCTTATGCTTGCAAGGCAGGCGCTGGAACCACTGAGCTATATCCCTGGCCCTCGGGTTATCTTATTTCTGATGGCCTCTGTCTTGACATCTTCTTTCTAAGAAGAATTAAAAGTCTGGATGAGACGCTAGGTGACCGGTCCCATTCCTCTGCCCGGTCCCATTGCTCTGCCGGCGTTATGCAAAGTCCCTGGCAATGCACGTTGCTGCATATGAGAAAGCACCTCTCCTGGGCTGAAGCTGACTGAACATTTTACATTGTTTCCCAAACAAATCACACCGGGGCCTAAAACATCAGCGCAGCCACAGTGAGGCATCCAGGGAGAGGAAGAGCAAGGCACAGTCTCTGCAGGGCATGACTGTGGCTCTGCAGTCTCTCTCAAGCAGTTGCGCCCGCCAGGACTGCAGCACCCTGCTTCCGGAGACGCAGAGACCTCCCAACTCCACCTGAACAAACACGCATCTCCTTGCCACATGGGTGAATCGGTCTTTCGGTATGGGATCCTCCCCTCCCTTTACCTTACAAAGCAAGGTTTCCTTGAAAGCTTTTTTTTTTTTTTTCCATTCCTGAACTGGGGAAGAGTTCCTGTAACTAGCTCTGTGGTACCTTGCAGTCCTTGACGGTTTTCAGAAGCTAGGAAGGAACAGGAAAAGAAGAAACCATTCCAAAGCATTTTCAAGGTGTTTGCAGTTGTGTGGGTATGCGTTTTCGCTGGATTTACTCTCTGGGAACAAAGATACTACAATGTAGAAATAAGACTCACACAAATTCAAAGCTCTTTCCAAATTACTGGATGTGAATCTTGTTGCTTTTAAATCAAGTGATAAAATATAAGTGTGCCACTATTTGAGAGAAAATATGGCTCCTCTAAAGTATGCCTATTAAAAGTCTAAAATAATTGCTCCCCAGCTAGATGGTCATCATGTAATCTTAGAGAATTAAAAAAAAAAAAGGGAAGCTCTCTTTAAGGCTTTGGATGCTTGAAGATACATTCTATATGCTTATTAGCTTATGGTCAAGTAAGCCCAGGTCAAAAGCTAAAATATATTAGGCTTCTAGAAGTCACGCATAATTCAGTACTGCGACACAAAAGTAAAAAAGCATCAACACAGTGTTATTTTACACAAGCTCATTATCTCCTACAGAGAACGCCTAAAATTTTATTGTAAAAGTACGCTTAGTTTATGTAAGGCTCTGTCACTTTTATTCTTACATCTCCTCATCAT
The DNA here is from genome assembly GCA_004026965.1 of Petromus typicus. Lineage (NCBI taxonomy): Eukaryota > Metazoa > Chordata > Mammalia > Rodentia > Petromuridae > Petromus > Petromus typicus. The sequence goes on along the minus strand of PVIR01042841.1, from coordinate 555 downwards.
TTCTTTTTTCTCTGACAGACCCTTAATCAATGTCCTCAGTAGAAATTCAGATTTAATAAAGAATCAAAAGTTTACATCCTTCAAAATAACTTGCTATCCACTACATGTCATGGGGCTATATAATCAGGGTGTAGTGTATTGAATAAACACATTCATATCAAGTTACTTCTGTCATCAATCTACATTTGGAACGATTTGGTTATTTAAGCATAAATAGAAACAAGAATATGTGTGTGTGTGTGTGTGTATATATATATATATATGACTTACAGAGGAATAAAAAAATAATTTTATTAATAAAATACTTTCTATATAATATGCCCGAAGTTAGAATTTTTTTTTTTTTAGGTTTTTGGAGACAGGGTCTCGCTTTGTGGTTCAGGCTGGCCCTGAGCTCAGCCTCAAACTCACATCACAGCAATCCTCCTGCCTCTGCCTCCCGAGTGCTGGGATTACAGGTGTGAGCCACCACGCCCGGCACTGTGGTATGTGGTACTGGTTGCTGCTGGGTGTGAGTCTCCACACCCAGTATTGTTATGTGGTTACCGGGGAATC
>PVIR01042840.1:0-12067 GCA_004026965.1 Petromus typicus | reverse complement strand
AGATAGATAGACAGATAAATAGATATATACCCTACATAACAGCTATTCAGCTATTCTTTTTCTCAGTAATATAAAGTGAGTAGTAATTGCTTGGATTGCATTGAATCAGACCCTACTTATCAGATTAATGATGATTAGAGTTAATCAAGTTAGTATCATTAAGTTTTAATTTTCTCACTTCTAAACTATAGAAAATAATCACTATTACCTCAGAAGGATCTGGTAAGGATTTTTCTAAGATATTGATATTGCTCTAGCACATAATACACACTTTAGCTGAATTCTTACCTTTATTTCTCTAGTAAGAAATGAGACAAGTAAAAGATAAAGGCTGTCAAGTTTTCAGGAAGTCCTTACTACCTTCTTGAAGAACAACTGCACAAAACATTTCCTCTAGTAACACAACTGATATTTCAATTTTATTGCAGAGGTTAAAAAAAAAAGAATAGTATTAAATAAAACCCTCCCATATAAGTGATATGGTTAGTAGTCTCTTAAATGTCAGCTCTCTTAGCCATGGTGACTTCCTATCATCTTATATATATTTTTTTTTCAAAATTTTTACTGAAATTGTTAAATAACTAGATAAACTATTTTTGATCTTCTCAAGTATTTATGTATATATCTTTAAAACAGTAGAACTCTTCAGATAGTGAGTCCTAGACCAAATAATGTTTTAGTGAGATCATTATTTTTTAAAAGTAACCATTAAAAGTTTTAAAATATGCCAAAATATTCACTTTTAAAGACCTAGTACAGTGCTTTGCATATACTTAGCATCTCGTATATCCTAATGAATGCAAAACGTTAATTTACTTGGTGCATTCTCTATGCTCTGTAACCATTCTTTGATTTGTTTTCTTCTAACAGTAAGGGTTTTATCTTAATATTAAAATGATTCATTAATTGGCTGGCTATTCCACGTTAATATTTCTTCATATATTATGAAATTCTTTTCTTATATATCTTGTATAATGTCAATTCACAATTTTTTAGGACGTCTCATTTCTGGCTTCACAGATACCGCATATAAATTTTGAGTTTGCATTTTTTAAAAATATGGCAAGGTAGTTTATAGAATATGAAATAAAGCACCTGAAGTGATAGTTGAAAATATCTTTCTTTGGTTGAATTTGTGGACCCAGGTCAGGTCAGTCACACTTAACAGAACCCCAGGGATAAATGAAGCACACGAGCCTCTCCAAACTCCTCCTCTCTTTTTACAGACAAAAGAAGTCAAAATTTACCAAGAGCACATAACCAGGTCCTGCAGTGGATTCTGAATATTTTTTACCTTGTAGCTTTAAAAAGTTAAATGATAACTTCTTTTTTTTTTTTTGAGACAGGGTCTTTCTTTGTGGTTCAGGCTGGCCCTGCGCTCAGCCTCAAACTCCTATCACAGCAATCCTCCTGCCTCTGCCTCCCGAGTGCTGGGATTATATGCGTGAACCACCACGCCTGGCACTGTGTTATGTGGTACTGATTGCTTCTGGAGTGAGTCTCCACGCCCAGTATGGTATGTGGTTACCGGGGACCGAATCCGGGTCCTTGCACTTGCAAGACAGTCGCCGGAACCACTGAGCTAACTCCCCGGCCAAAATGATAAATATTTGAGAACAACCTTTCCTAACATGGATATATTTCTGGATTCTTCTGGAAATATATAGTATGATCTTTAAAAAATTCCTTATTATTCTCTCTCTCTTTTTTTTTTTTTTTTGAGACAATATTTCATTTTGTAGTTCAGGCTGGCCCTGAGCTCAGCCTCAAATTCACAGCAATCCTCCTGCCTCTGACTCCCAAGTGCTGAGATTACAGGCATGAGCCACCACACCCGGCACTGTGGTATGTGGTGCTGATTGCCGGTGGTTGTGCTTCTCCATGGCCAGTATTGTATGTGGTTACTGAGAGACTGAACCCCGGCCCTTGCACTTGCAAGACAGGTGCCAGAACCGCTGAGCTAAATCCCTAGCCTTCCTTATTATTCTTTTAGCAAAACAAAAAAGCAGCAGCAGGAAGTAAAATGAGTAGGCTTAAATATAATTCAAAATACATAAATAATCTGCATTTTTCCTATGTTGATAAATGCATTTCAAAAATACTTTAGCAAAGATAAGGATTAGAATACTCATTAAAGATATTATTTATTAAAATGTTTTGATTTGTATAATGTTGGACAATAGGGAATATTTCCTAAAAAATGGGAAAAGTGTTCTTGCCTGTTCTATTATGTTTGATTAAGATTTTTGGGTTTTTATTTAGAGACAGGGTTTCTCCTTATAGTTCAAACTGGTCCTGAACTCAGCCTTGAATTCACAGCAGTTCTTCTGCCTCTGCCTCCTGGGATTACAAGCATGAGCCACCACACCCGGTATTATGGTATGTAGTTGCCAAGGTTTAAACTCTGAATGTTGTGCTTGCCAGGCAGATGCCAGAACCACTGAGCTAAATCTGCAGCCCAATGTCTGATTCAGATTTAACTTCTGATTCTGAAGTATCCCTTGAGGCAAGATACTGTTGTGATATGTACAAGATAGAAGTCGGGTTTCAATGGATTGAAAACAATAACATTTAGATATATCAATCACATTCCTTCCATTTTATTATGCAGTTAATTTATCTCCTGGATTGAGAGATATATTTGAAAAATGCCAAGCCTAGGTGTAAGCTGGGAGATACTGGACCAAAGAAGACATTCACATGGGAGAGTCTTCCTAATGTGTTCCATTTAACTCATGAGATTATGTAGTTAGAGTTCTGCTGACTATGGGTAAACACCTCCACTTTTTTAAAAATTAAAATCTTTACTTGTACATTTTATATACACAGCACATCACATTCAACATTGAGAATTTGTACCAGTATGTGACACAACTTAATTCTTATTCTTTAACATTCCCCTACCCACTCTACAACACCCCACCCCCTATATGCATAAGATTTGTTTCCTTTCTTTTATTACCATTGCATTATTTTCCCCTTGATATTTACCCTTACACCCTATTTCTTTTTAAATATTTTCTATTTTATAATATCTACTGTATATTCTAGAACTCATTTACATCTTTATTTTCTCATACCAGAGAAAAAATATGACAATAACACATCTGTGACCTATTTATTTCACTTATGCAGATCTTCTGAATATACATCTATTTGAATAAGAATGACTCAAACTTATCATTTTTAATAGCAGAGTAATACTCCATTCTAGAAAAAAAAAAAACCAAGCAAAAAAACCAGTCTTCTTTATCCAGTCTCCAATTGATGCACATTTTGATTATTTCTAAGATTTAGCAATCACAAACTGAGCTGCTATATATATGGTTGCACACATGTCACTGTTAAATGAATCTTTTTCTTCTTCTGTGTATATACCTAGCCGAGGAATAGCAGGGACAAATGGGGCCTCTCATCCTAGTTTTTTGAGGAATCTACACAGTGATCACCACATGGGTTCTACGAGTCTACACTCCCATCAAAGGTGGAGAAGGGTTCCTTTTTGGAGAACGTGATGAGATCTTGTTTCAAAATAAAACAAACTTGTCAGCAGCCAATGAGGAAAAAATAGATGCTGTGTAATTAATAGAAAATACAATTATAAACTAAGTGGGGTCACAATTTCCTATTTAAAAATATGAAATGTGCCTTAAGCCAAAGAGAACAGTAATAGGAAAATTGAAATGTGACACTGAACCCAGTGATGAAAATCTCCAAAACTCTGAGTGCTAAACTGAAGCACAAGGTATTTCTTAGCAAAACGGTACATTTAATATCCCTTTTCACATTCCAGTGTTTAGTTCACTAACAATAGCTCACATATGTGGTATTTTTATTGAATCTTAACATGTTTTCTTCATGTATTTTTATTGCTTTTCGAGTGTAACATTTTGTATAAATTATTAAACTGAATGACCAGAAATAACAATGGGCCCGTTAGCTTTGTGAGTTGTCACAGCAGGTGGAGCTGTCGCCGAGGTGAAGGTCACCACGCCCAGTCGGCTGTGGAAGTGAACTGTCCACCCTGCACTGTGCCCCACCCCTTCTCACTAGCCAACAGCTGCTCTGCTTCATCAAGTACAGTGACAATTTTCAATATGATTAACAGGTATTTAAACTTTATCAGTGTTGATTTTAAATACATATCCTAGATTGAAAGCTCCAATTTAATAAACAGGCTTATATTGGTATTTTAATAACTATATTATTTATTACTAAACAGATATGTTATAGCATATCAATTTGCGCTTGTTCTAGAATGATTTTTTAAATACAAGGATGTCTGACAATACATTTTTGAACAAACAAGGCCTGGTAATATAATAGCATCATTGTAGTGAACAGGGGCTAACTGTCTAAATATGATCATGAACAGCCCACTTAAACTTTTCACTAATATTGTTCTCTGATACAAAGCACACAGATAGTTTTGCTTCATTAAGTTTGACTTTGCTCACGATGTTTCTTCCAAACAAAAATTTGAAAAAAGCTCAATTTTGCATCATTTAATTGTAATCTCATTGTATTAAGTTTGAATAGCTTCTTATCTTCTAAGCCATTACATATTTCCTGTACACAAGCTTCCCTATTTGAATACATTTTATTATGGTATAATTCATAATATTTTGCCTTAGGAAAGTCACTGTTAGTGATGGACCTCTTTATTCCAGAGGTGTCATTTAATGTTCCAGTTGAATGTGAATTCTGGAGGATGGAAGTTCAAATATAAACTCTGCCACTTAATTGTCATGTGAATTTTAAACATTTTCTGAAACCGTTTTACTCTGGTGTTTAATCATATAAAGTGATTTAATATAAAATTTAACTAAAATTATACTATCTAAATGAATTACCATTTGTAGCAAATCTGAAATACTTCCTGATACACAGAAAAAGATAAGTACTTATTAAAGATGTCTTACAGCTCTTTCAAAGGACATTATTTTGGAATATCTTGGTACTTCATTTTGACGTCTAAAGCCTTTATTTTGTATTGTGAATAACATTTATTTGAGATAATTCCTCAGACATAATTCTCAAAGAGCATTTCCATCATGTTTTCAAAGTGGTATGCAAATGCTATTTAGCGAGTAGTGATATAGGGATTGTTTTTACTTACAGCCCCAACTATCTAAATATAATGGCTTGATCAGTCTTTTTCCATGACATCTTGAGTAGAAAAAAAGTGAGATAATTTCCTAATATATATATATAATACTACTGTACATCTTTCTTTTTTTCAGTGTATCTGCCACTTATTGGGATTAGTTCCAAATTGATCTGTGCTTGACTAACTGCTTTGTCCTTTCAGCATACCTATAATGCCCCTAATCTAGAGGATTTATTACACACAAGGATAAACCCCACAGAATCAATTTGAGCCTTTCATAAGTCCACAAAGGTGTATTTTTATTGTCCTATTCCTGCTTCCAAGCAAAGAACCATCCTCACTAAACATAAACCAAATAGGCTTAATTATCATTTTTTCCATTCCCCTTCTTGCTACAACCCCACCTCCTGTATACATAAGCTTTTTTTCCTTTTATTTAAACATCAATATTTTCTTTCCCTTCTTCTTTTCTTACTCCCACCCACCTTTTCCATTTGAACATTGTCTTAAAATTTCATAATACCTATCACACATTTTAGAAATCATTTACACCTTCAGTTCTTCATACTAGAGAAAAGATATGGTTTTTACACATCTGTGTGCTATTTATTTCACTTATGCATCGTATCATGTACTAGTAAAGATTCTAAATGTTGAATATGATCGTAACATGTATATAAAATGCACTAATAAAATCAATTTCAAGAAAAGAACAAGCATGGACAGAGGAAGTAGTGAGGGAGAGAGAAGAACTTTTATACAAGCTGAATCTACCTAAAACCAACTCTGATGATCTCAGAAGAGGATGGATGGTGTATGCTGTTGTGGAAACTTCTGTGAATATGGAACTACAAAAAAAAGTATAAGAACGAACAAAGGGACCAAGAATTTACATTAGTGACTCTCTATTGGAATTTTCTTTTTTATATATATTTTTGAATTGAAATCCACTACAAAATTTTAGACAAAAGTAAGTTTTGTCAGTAAAATTATTTTCCTAATTAATCATATATTTTATCTTCCTTATAGTACCAACTTGTGTTTCTTGTGTGTTCATTCAGATATATTTTGTGAAAATAAAAGTAAATATACATATACATAAATAAAATTTAACAAAAGTTGGAATATTTTTCTTTATATGTACCTATCACATATGATAAGGCTAAAATGAATGTTTTGTGAAACTTAATCAGCTATTAAAACCAGTTGTGACCATTTGACAAGTGAATTAAACTAGTGCATCTTTCAAAAAACCACAAAAATTAAAAAGAAAAACAGATAAAGGACAGAGGGGAAAATACTCACTTCTACCCTGGCATGTGTAAGCATTCATTTTGCATTTAGCAAGGAATTCTCAGTATTTATTTGAAGTAATGACAGTTACAGATATTCCCTCAGAAGTTGTGCTTCAATAGGGTGTCCCTGCTAGTGACTCCAAAATCAATTTAAACATTCCATGAGAGATCAGTTTGTAGTTCTCATATTTAGAGGGAAATGCACTGCAGCATCTGTATGTCCACCCATTCCTCACCTATCATGTATTTTAAATGTATCATATCTCATTTTACACACCACAAGTCCATGCTTTCATCAGTTATGAGTTGATCTACTTTCCTATAGAAAAAGGGAATAAGTATTTTCCAGCGAATAGTACAAAAATTGCAATGGAAAATTTATTTTTCTGTTATTAGTAAAATAAATATAGAATGAGTTTAGAATGTTTGCGTATTCTTGAGATATTTCAAGAACTCTTTCAGTTTTCTGATCACCAGCTTTTGGAAATTTTGGTTTATATATTTATGATTGAACAAGCAAATCCAAGTTTTATTCAGCAAAATATGTAATTTCTGAAAAAATTCTTGAGCATTATATTATTTATTACTCATGTTTTTTAAAAATGTATTTGCACTTGTGGAACTCTCATCCTCTTTTTCTCATAACACGAGGACCTGACTTCACCTACATTTAGTTAATGTTGGTTTTCATCCTTGGATGCTCCAAACTCTGAGTTGATTTTATTTTTGCCTTGCATCGGTTAAATTATATATATATATATATATATATATATATATATATATATATATATATATATGTATATATATGTGTATATATATATGTGTGTATATATATATGTGTGTATATATATATATATAATTCATGGTTTATGAAAAATAGCTATAGTATTTCCAACAATACAGAACCATACAAGTTTGTTCTATCTTCTTAACATCTCTTCACACATTTCCTTCTCCTTGTACTGTGGGAAAACTTTATTTTTATAACTGTACTTTCATTTTTCAATGAATGGAATCAAGTGTTATATAGTTTTCCATCAGTCTCCCTCAGTGTAGTATTCTTAGGTTTCATACATATCGCTGTAAGTTCTCTCTACTGACTGATATATTAACGTACAGCTCACAATCACCTCTGTATTCATTAATCTTTTGAAGAACATCTTGATTGATTCTAGTTTGGGGCAATTATCAGTATAGTTGCTATAAAGATTGGCATTTTCTGACTCTAAATTTTAAAGTCTGTTCAGCAGATTCCTAGGCTGTATGATAGCTGCATAGTAAGAAGAGTTTCTTAGAAAGTGTAATAGTAGAAGTTCCACTTGAATTGTAGCCTTTTCATTGCTTTACTTTGCATTCACTGATGACAAAAGATGTTGAGGTTATTTTTATATGTTTATTTGCCATCTGTGCGTCTTCCTGATATCTGTGTAGCTGGAGTTTTAAAAGGACACATTTGTATTATCTGACAGTTTTAAATTTATACTTAAAATCTTACTTGGTAAAACATGATTTCTTAATCAGAAATACTCCTCAGATATTTTAGTTATAACTTGCTAAAGGGAGCATGACCGAAAACATTCTGTTCTTGAATTTTTCTAAAACAGATGCTTATTTTACTAAAGTTACTGAAACACAAACTTCAGTTGGAAAATGTTTTTCAAAATATTGAGCATGTTTTATAGAGAACTAAAATGTGATTTTTACCAAAGAATTTTGGAGAGAAACAAATATTTAATGATAGAAATGCCAATATTCACACACAAAAATATCATACCATTGCTCTGATTATTTGAAATGAAATGATAGATAACTCTAAAATTCTAGTATCTATAAGCTAATGGCAGCATAGAATGATTTTTATTTTGAGGATAAGAAAAATTTTTTCAAAAGATATATAATACTTTAAATGCAGACTATTTTAACATACAGTATATAATCCCTAGAGTCATCAGGCTGTATATTTAGTTGAAAAATATTTAAAGCATATAGCTGAATTTTTGTAGCTTTTTAATAAATATTTCACATTACCTCAGTTGACATTGTCTAACAATCACTATTCTACTCTGCACTTTGAGGAATTAGACATTTTTAGAATTAATAGTAAAAAGAATTTATGCGCAATTTACTTTGTAAATATACCTCAAATATCTAGAAAAATGTAATGTGTGCAGACCACAGAAACCATTTATATAAATATTCATGTTTTGAATTCCACTACTCCTAATTGTTTCGCATGCAGTTTTCTTTCTAAATTAACTTGTCTTTATGAATTTATATATGATCATTGTATTTTATACTGTTATATGGTAATATAGAAATGTAATACTACACTAATAACTTCTGGCTATAAGTCATATTTAATCAAGTATTTTAATGTAACATTCTTGTCTTCTTTAAAATTTCCCTCTCTATTTTGTATCACACTCTAAATTGTTGGTGAACTATAATGTTTAGAGATTATTATATAACAAATATATGACTCTTCTCTTACATAATTTTCACCTAACACACCATACTTTGTTTCTGGACATGCCTAAATGTCATTTTTTCTAAGATTAACAATAAATCTGGGCCGGGGACTTAGCTCAGTGGTTCCAGCGCCTGTCTTGCAAGCTCAAGGACCTGGGTTCGATCCCCGGTTAATCACATACAACACGGGGTGTGGAGAATGACGCCTAGCAGCAATCAGTACCACATACCACAGTGCCCGGCGTCCCAGCACTCAGGAGGCAGAAGTAGGAGGATTTCTGTGATGTGAGTTTGAGGCTGAACACAGAGCCAGCCTGAACTACAAAGAAAGACCTTGTCTCAAAAAAAAAAAAAAAGAAAAAAAAAGAAAAATTAAATTAACAATAAATCAATTTAATATTTCTTTGTATAGTGTGACATTTATTTGACTCATCCCATGCATCTTTCTGTTTTTATTTATTTGATACCTTTTAGTATGTATTTTAAAATTAATGATTCAATGTACAATAAAGAGGTAAAATAAAATAGTGAGCCTAGATGAATGATAATATTCAACTTATCTAAATATCTTTACTTTTGGCAGTCACAAAACCAAATCCTTTTATATTATCTAAGTTCTGTCAGTCAGAGATCTGTGTAGAGTATGGACATTTATTCTCTGCTCCAGGGCTGACTTCTTTTGTGTGAGACTTCAGAAAGAGTTCTCCTCCAACATCAATCAAATTCATGGAAGATGTCAGTCCTGCAGTTCTGGGGCTGAGCTTCTTATTTCCGGTCTGGCTGACAGACAGGTGTCCATCCCTACCCTTACTTCCTGGAGCTCTCTCTCACCCCCGCTCTTGGGCCTCCTTACATCTACGCGGGTGAATCAGGCCCCTTCTCAGTCCTAGGATCTTTCCACCTTCTTTTTCTGCCTCCTCCTCTGCACCTCCTTGACTCCAGCCTAGGAAAGTTCTCTATGTAAGAACACATTAGAAAGACTTAAAAATAGGCTACTTCAGATGCATGCAGATAATTCAGAAGAATTCCTATGTTTTATGATGTCTAAAGTGAATATAATCTAAAAATTCTCCTTTGTTATGAAACATCACAGAGATAATGTGTGACCAGTGCAATAAATTCCAGTTGCTAATCATTTTGGACGTGTTCACTTAAAATTACATTCTTATCAATTAGTGAAAAATCTAATTTTATAATACTCTAAGCATTCATACTCAAATTCACTAAATAGAAAAATAAAACTGCATTAAACATTGTGATATATATTAAACTTAACAAATTAATAGTTTAACTTGGTTTAAAATGAAGTATTACTTGATAGACCATCATATATATATATATATATATATATATATATATATATATATACATATATAACAGACTAAAGAGTATATATTGTAAATATATTAGTAAAATTGATCAATTTACTTGTCCTTGAACAACTATATCTATTATGGGAAAATTAAATTGATTCTGTCCTTGTAATATACAAATTGTGTAATATTTCTTCCTCTGCTTTTGATAGTTCTTATTTATTCAGCAATTATTATTGTATAGTCAATTTAGTGAATGAAAACACACTGCTATTAAAAAATTTATCTATAGTTAAAGCAAATGTGATTGAAGGGAAGCATTCTAGTGGTTTACTCAGGTGAAACCCAATGGATGTTTGATCTGTAGCTAAGTCATTGAGATGGTTCAATCATGGTAGTGACAAAAAGGTCATCCTGGTAAAAATCTGATTGCAATCATGCTTCTGAGCAAAGGTATTGAAAATTAATGTGCTTGATATTGCCTAACATATATATTATTTCCATTGCTTATTCTAAATCACTCCTCAAAGCTAAACCAAAGAAAGTCCCTCAGGAATCAAGAAAAGAATGACATGATTTTAAAATTTATCTGAAAACCTCTTTTACTGGGTTTAGTTCCTGCAACTTTCTTGTACTTAAGTGTAGTTCAATCATTACAGACATTTGGAGGTAGACAATTTTCTTTTATACATATGCACCGCTTGTCAAATTTAAAATAACTATTGAGAATGGAGGGACTGGGAATAGCTTTCTGCCTCAATATTTGATGCAGTGTTTGTGGGTGCAAAGAGCAGTTTCCCTGTTTGCATATGGTAATATGGTAATATGCTATCTGGCTCTTCTCCAATTTAGTAAGTTTGGAGAGCCTTAGACTTCTCTCAGTTATATAACAAAACAGTGATTGAAATAAGACTAGCCAGTTAGACAACCAGAAAATCGAAGGCATTTCTTCAATTAAAGAAGACAATTTTAACTGAGAAGGTATATAATTTATGACAATCACTGCTACTTTGCCTAACAATCCAATTATAGTTGTAATCAACTTTGTGGATTTGTTTACACCTACAACACGTGTAGTACCTCAGAAATCCAAATCCAATTTTGTGATTCAAATATCGTTAATATGTAAGACAGGACAAGTATATTCACATTAGGTTAATCAAAGTAAAACACACAAAATATTGAAAAAGGCAGTGTCCCATGGAAGAATATTGAACTATCTGGTCATCATTCAACACATTTCAACAATGTAAAATAGACACATTAAAGCAAATAAAATGACCAAGTTGGAAAAAATAAAAAGAAGAATAAATAAAATGATCTACATAGTATCATCAGAAACACTGAAAGATGCAGTATTAACGACAGCGCTCCTTTATAAGACTCCTGATAATGAAAAACTACCTACTTATGGCTGGTTTATAATTGTGTATAGATATAGAGCAAAAGTCACTGGTTAGTATAAATTTGCTTTCTTTTTTTACATTCATTGTTCTTAGTTGTACAGAGAAAAGATGATACCATTTACTTATCTGTCTACTTGGCTGGCTGGCTGGCTATCTGTCCTCTATTTATCTTTATCTTCTGTCCTTTTTTTTTTTTTTCTTGCTGATGGTTATAAATTAACCAAGCTCAAATAAGCTCAAATAAGATTTATTACAATATACCAGTCAAATTCAGAATAAAAAACGACTTTTAATTTTTTATGCTTTATGAGATGTTCACTTTCCCTCTTTTTCTAGTTAGTCCTTAGGTGCAAAACTTGATTGTAAACACAAAATAATAAGAAGGTTTCATATTATAATTAAAGTATTGAAATATAGGTTTTATAAATTAAAAAAGAAAAAAATTCCTAAAAGTGAATATAGACCTACCTGTAA
>PVIR01042838.1:0-12045 GCA_004026965.1 Petromus typicus | reverse complement strand
TCGCTTCCTAATGAACACAGGCGTACAACTAGTATTTGGAATTTCAAAATGTGCAGGTGCAGTGTGTGGAGCCACAGGCCTGTGATTCTGGCTACCAGGGAAGTTGAGGGAGGAAGATGGGGAGTCGGAGTCCAGTCTGGACAACTTAGTGACTTAGTGAGATCCTGTCTCAGAATGCAGTTTTAAGAAGGGGTGAGGGTGTAGGTCAGTGGCAGAGGGCCAGCCTAGTATGCTGGAGGCCGTGGGTTCAATTCCCATCAGAGCACCCCCCCCAAAAAAAAAAATAAAGGAAAAAAGCTCAGGCGCTGGTGCCAGGAGCCATGAAGTTCACAGAAATAAGCAGCCGACATTGAGCCCTGGTGAGAGCAGCTCTCTAGAGTGTGGGGCAGCGAGGGTGGAGTTAGCACGACTGTGGAGAAGTCACCACGGCCGGAGGCTGGAAGTGGCCAAAGGGAAGGATGGCGCCTGGACAGAGGGTCACGAGGGCTTCCTGGGAGGCGGTGTGTGCCACAGCCTGTCTAAGTCGGTGTGACATCTTACAGCAGTGAGATGCTTTCTCAGCACTTGGATTGTTAATTTGCCCCAGGACCCCGGGGCTGCAGACGGCGGTGGAAACTGAGGCCCAGAAAAGCCGAGCCCGCCTGGACCTTATGTCGCGGTCAGGAGACAGCCAGCGCCCGGGTCCGCGCCGGGCCCGCGGGGCGGGGCGGGGACATGGGCGTGGCGTGGTGCGACGGGGGCGTGGCGGGTGGGGCGGGGCCGGTCCTGGGCTGCGGCGGCGGGGCGGCGGAGAGGCTGAGCCCGCGGAGCGGCGCTGGCCATGGGCGACCGCGAGCGCAACAAGAAGCGGCTGCTGGAGCTGCTGCAGGCGGCGGACACCGGCAACGCGCGCTGCGCCGACTGCGGGGCGCCGGGTGAGGGGCGCCGGGCTAGGGGCGCGGAGCAGGAAAGGGCACCCGGTGGGGGGCGCGCGCGGGGCGCGGGGCGAGGGACGTCGGCTGGGGGACCCGGGGGAAGGACGCGCGGCGCGAGGACACCAGGCGTGGGGCGCCGGATGAGGAGCGCGGTGCGCGGGCGGGGACCCCAGCACGCAGACTTGGACCCCGACTGGCACCTCGCGGGCTCCTCCGGGGTGATCGCCCCTGCCCTGCCCTCGCTCCGCCCGGACCCGGACCCGGACCCGGACCCAGACCCGGACCCGGACTTCCCATTCGGGACCGCAGCGCAACACGGGATCCGGAGCTGGGCGCCCTGGCGTCCCGCTCGCCACTCAGATGGGACACCCACGTCCCTGTGCCATCCTTCCGGACCCGGCCACCTCTGACCACCCACCGAGGGGCTCCGGGTTCCCGGTGCCGTCCCCGACCCTCCCCGGCTCCCCACGCCCTGCGCCCCGGCTCTGACCCCTCTGCTGTGCGGATCCCTCCCGCGAGCTCCTCTCGGTTCCTCTCCGTCTTGTCGCTTCCACGTCGCGTCCGCCCCAATCCTGGATCCCGCAAGGGCTTCGCTCACCCTCGGTGCGCTGACCTCATGGTTTCCTGCTGGCACTTTAGGGAGTTAGAGATGGGGAGACCGAGAGACGACGGCTTCCGCGGGGGCAGAGCTTCCCCGCGCTCGGCGCTCAGCCGGCCCTGCGCCCGGCCACGCTGGACCCCGCTCGGCTCCGCTGAGCTCCGCCTCTGCCCTCCCGCCCGCAGATCCCGACTGGGCCTCGTACAAGCTGGGGATCTTCATCTGTCTCCACTGCTCCGGCGTCCATCGCAACTTCCCCGACATCAGCAAAGTCAAATCCGTGAGGCTGGACTTCTGGGATGACAGCATCGTGGAGGTAGAAAGGCTGTCTGCCTGCAGAGCCAGCAAGCCTAGAGCTGGGTGACGGGAGGTGAGGGGAGGAAACGGAAGCCAGAGAGGAGTCTGAGGAGAGGACACAGATGGTGCCTGCACAAGGGCCCCGAGTTCAAAGCCTGCCTCCCCACTTACTTACTTGGAGGCTCAGAGCTAGTTACCGATCCTAGGTCCGGGCCTTTGCCTTCCATGGCGGTGGTTTGAGCCGTCACCGCCCATTTGCCGGCTGCTGAGGGATTAAATGCAGGCTCTGTCCCGGCATAAAGTAAGCTGTCAGTTAACAGCTGTCATTAGTGGAGCTCTGGACGGGAACCATCCTGGTCCCTGGTCTATGCTTTTTCGCCCTCTGCGCGTGAAGGACCCCCTCGGTCCAGGGAGCAATGCCACTGGGGCTGTAAGGCCTTCAGAGAGCAGGCAGTCCAAACTGCGATTGGGGAGCAGGTGACATCACTGAACACCTGCTCTGTGCACCCAGCACTGGACGTACGAGTCCCCCGGGGTGGAGGGTTCACTCAGCACAGAGTGTCTGTAAGCCCACGGGGTGCTGGGTGCTAGGTGCCGGAGAGTCCTTGCTCACCGGGGCTTCTGTTCTAGCGCAGGAGACACTTGGGCAATGAATCCCCGGGCGCAACAATGTCACGGGTTTTGTGTGCGCCTTGTAATTCTCCTGCTCTCTTTTCTTCGTTTTCACAAGTGTAAAGGATCCTTGGGTGTCCCAGGGTCACACTACACTAAATGGCAGAGCCAGGACTGGAGCCCGACGCTAGCATCGAAAGCTGAAGCATACCCTGAACCCTGCCCAGGGTCCCTGGCAGTGCACTCTGCCCGAGGGATGCACACTGACAGCCTGGCGTTTCCCTCTCCTGCCCTCACCCTCGATGTGCCACTGCCGCGTCCACTCTTGGTCCCGTGGGGCCAGCACTCACTTCTCTCCCCCTCCAGCTGCTGGATCTTCTGCAGACCTTTGGGGGTCACTGGGGGACCTGGCCATGGACGGAGGAAGCGGGCGAAGGAACATAAGCTTGGAATCAGTCAGGGTGGAGTTCAGATTTCAGTTTTCCACTTACTAGCTGTGTCGCCTTGGGCAAATCCTCTCAGCTCTCCGAGCCTCGGTTTCCCCATCTCTAAAGTGGGAAGGGGAATAGTAAATGATGAGCCTCTGTGGAAGTACTGTTCCTCTGTGAGACATGGGTTGTACTGTCCCTCAGCGTGCCGAGCTGGGGCTTCCCAGCAGGGCCAGGCCGTGCCTGAGGGGAGGCAGCCTCCTGTCAGGAGGTGGCGTCTTCTGACACAAGTGGGAGCCAGTGAAATAAGCGGCCTTCTGGGTAGACCGTGGTTTCATTTCACGCTGTTTCAAGTTCTCGTATGAGCTCAAGTTATGGTTGTTTTGCAGTTTATGACTCACAATGGAAACCTCCGTGTGAAGGCCAAATTTGAAGCCAGAGTCCCAGACTTCTACTACATCCCCCAGGCCAGTGACTGCTTGTGAGTGGGCCATTTCTTAGGGGTGCATGAGGGGGTCTTTTTGGTTCCACATTCCCCACCCCATCCCGTCTCTGATTCCTTTGGGCAGTTTCTACCTAGTCAGCAGGTAAACCAGGAATGTATTTATTTGATCCTGTCATGGAGGATGCATAAGAATCTTGGTTTTCAGGGTGCAGTGGTACACACCTATAATCCCAGCTGCTCAGGAGATTGAGGCAGGAAGATCACAAGTTCAAAGCCATCCTGGGCAAATTAAGGAGAACCTGTCTCAGAATAAAATAAAAGAAGCTGGAGATGAAGCTCAGTGGCAGAGTGCTTGCCAAGTGTGTGTGAGGGTCTGGGTTCAATCTCCAGCACTGCAAAACAAGAAATCAGACTTGGTGATGCTTGTCTATTATCTCAGTACTCTGGGATGCTGAGGCGGGAGGATTGCAAGTTCAAGACCAGCTTGGGCAATTTAGCAAGACTCTGTTTTAAAATAAAAGGGCTGGGATGTAGCTCTGTCCTAAGGTTCTTGATAAAATCCTGAGTACCACAGAAATCAAAAGGAAGGAAGGAAGGGAAAGAGGAAGAGAGAGAAAGTGAGAGAGGAAGAGGAAGAAGGGGCCTGGTTTAGGCTTCTCTCTACCTCTGCTCTCGGCAGGCTTCTCCCTTCACTGGGCACACAGTCTGTGGCTGTGCAGTGGGATTTTCTCTGTGATGTTCCTCTGCCTCTGAGGTTCTTGCAACCTGCATTTGAGAGAGGAGATAAGTGCTGGTGTTTTAGCAGAACAAGTGTGTTCCTGCTACTCCCTACTGAGTATTGTCTAGGGCTTCCTACCTAAGCTCGGGTGGGCTCCAAGACTCACCTAAGCAGAAGATCCTATATAATAACCATAAACTAATAGTAGCTACTAATATTTATTGAACTTCTGCTATCCACCAGTCACTGTGCTACATGCTACCATGCATTACTTCTTTAATTTTCTCAACAACCCCATAAGCATTGCTATTATTCTTGTGAGCCTGCCTGACACCAGGGCCTGGGTAACCGATGGCATAGGAGAATCCATGGTACAAAGAGGGCTGTGGAGCAGCAAAAGGCTGGGAGGTCGCAGTGATCCTGGTACCCGGTGACCTAGGACCTCTAGAGGACTGACCCTGACCCTTCTTCCCAAGGACTCAGCCTGCTATGAGGGCCATTAGATGGCACCGTGGGGAAACTGGGCGAAGGGGTCCTCCACGCAGGCCCAGCCAAAAGGAGCGAGCTGTGCAGAGTGTATTTGAATAGTGCACAAACTACACAGCTGTGTCTGGTGACCCCGCAGTTTCTCCGTCCTGAGGTAACCCCAGGAAGGCTGGGGCAGCACAGAGAAGCAGGGTGGCACCGCTCTTTATTGAGAACACTTCAGTTTTGTTTCCCACCTGGACCACTGCCAGCCATGAGGAGGTGGACAAATTTCCAGACCTCGTCTCTAATATACACATCGTGCCGTCTACCTTAGCACGATGGTAGAGATCAGCTGAGAAAATTTGTGTAAAACTCTCATGTGCCACTGACATCCTCATTTTGTTTTGCATTGTTGAGACGGGGTTCTAGGCTGGCTTGGAACTTGTGGTCTTCCTGCCTCAGCCTCGCGAGTGCTGGGGTTACAAGCATGCACCACCACACCTGACCATACTAGTTGTAATGCATTTCTGTGTCGGTTTCCAAATGCTGCCTGGTCCTGGGGCAGCTGGAGGGTGAGCCTAGCTCCACCAAAAGGCTCTGTCTCATCTTACTGTACTGCTGCCCCTCAGCCCTCTGCTCCCAGCACCTGCCGTGTGTCTTTCTCCAGCACCACACAGACACAGCTGGTCACGACTCCCACACGGCCTGCGTTACAGCCCCTTTGAGCTCAGTACCCGTGACCACTCTGCCCCTAGTTCTAAACCTGCTCTGAACTCCCCCAGGGTGGCCTGGGTATCCAGCCCCTCTCAGCCTGGGGTTCCCACCCTCCTGCTGTGCCTGTTGGACCTCTCCGGTGTCCTGGGGGTAAGAGCGGAAGGACTCTGACCATAAGTGACAGAAACTCAGTCTAAACTGGGTCAGGCTGAGGAGGACTGTACAGGTGCTGGGGGTCAGGCACGCGAGGCTGGGGTGGAGCCGCCCTCAGGGAGGTCTCACTCCCTCTGTTCTTGTGCTTTCTCTGAGCCAGGCTTCTTCACATAGCTGACGGCAAGGTCCCTTCCAGGGGCTATGCCCACGGCATGACGCTGAAGAGGGCTTCCCAGCGTGTCTCCATTTTGGGCTGTGCAGCCCAGGGCTCTGGGTCACTCTGGTGGCCAGAACACCCAGGTCATCCAGACCTTGGAACACTTACCTGGAAAAGGGAGAGGGAACCAAACAAAATAATTCACCTCTAGGCTGCACGTTTTCCTGCGGTGTTGTAGAGGATGACATCTGGCTGAGGTCGCATTAAACCCCTGCTCTATGCCATCCGTGGTGCTGGGCCTCTTACATAAGTGTAGACTTCTCATTATCTTTGAAGCATAGGTGGATACCACTGGCGTGTTCCCTAAGTTCAGAGGAGTGAAGTAGCTTGTTCTCAGTCACACAGCGGGCCACAGTGAGCACAGATCCAGCAGTCAGGCCCAGTGCCGCTGGCTGCCCAGTGTCGCATGCCCAAGGTTTAAGAGCAGACATAGGAAGAGGCTCCTGGGCCTTCCTGACTAAGGCTCCTGACCAGGGCTTTGGAGATGCTCAGGGAGGCTGTGGCTTCCTTAACAGCACAGAGGGATGAGACTGGGGCTGGGGCAGTCCGGTGGGGAGAAATAGTTCCTCCCTGGAGATGTTTGGCGAGATCTGGAGACGAAACGTTCATAGACCTGAGGCTGGAAGTCCCGGATGTCCTGAGCAGCCTTTAGGCAGGGGTGGTGATGCTGCTGCCCTTGGCTGCTAGGCCTTGGGAAGGTACTGGGAAGAGACCAGAACAAGCACAGCTGACCAGAGCCGCTTTCTCTGCAGGGTCTTGAAGGAGCAATGGATTCGAGCTAAGTATGAGAGACAGGAGTTTATGGCTGATGGGAAACCCTTGTCCCCCCCAGGTAAAGTTGTTTTCTGATCCTTGAAATCTATATTCTTTTGAGGCTGGATGTTAGCAGCAAGATCCATGCGCAAGATACCTGCTGCCCCTTGGTGCCCTTGCAGCCATGCCAGGGAACAGCGAACATGTGGGCAGGGGGCGTTTATGGTCTCAGTAGCAGAGAACACACGGGTCTCAGGTCCTGGCACAGCTACGAAGTCACAGAAGCTGAATAGAAGCTGCAGAAAGCTTCCTCTGTGGCTGACCCATAGGAGCAAGGCACTCTGCTCCCAGCTAATCCAGCTCCCAGAGTGGCTGAAACCTTAGCAGGGCCCGTGGACTGGGTCTTGGCCTCCCTTTCCTTCGTTGTGCAAAGCATAGCATTCTGGGTGTCCTTGGATTTATGACAGTGTTCACCCCACTGCCTTGAGTCCAAACCAACAATGAGCCATAGAGCAAAGTGCACGAAACCCCTCTGGGAAGGCCAGAGGAACCAGCACATGGATCTCTGTGCTACAGGAAGTGCAAATCGCTCTTCAGACTGGCAAGTGCTTTGAGATTACTCCAGATCTTCCAGAGTCCTTCTAGCCCATTGTCAACACGAGGTAGAACAGGCTCCTGTATATTTAGGCCTCTTTCAGAATCGGTCCAGTTTCCCAGGATTTAGCTTTCTTGTGGGCTTGTTTTGTTTTCTAACGGAACAGCATGGTTTCCTGGAGGGGCAGGAAAGGAAGGTTTTGCACCATGCAAAGTCCTTCCAAAATGGTGAGATGTCCTGAGATTGGCCACAGACAGGACCCTTGCATCCTGCAGTGGAAACAGCCAATTCGAACCGGAGGGGCTGGTGGGGGGCTTTCTGCCCTGAGACCCGAAGGGACTGAGGAGCCACTTGTGCACCTAGAGGTCGAGGATGCTCACTCCTTCTCATCCTCATGGGCCAGGTAACCGAGAAGGAATCCTGTGGAAGCGGGGAAGGGACAACTCACAGTATCTGAAGAGAAGGTTTGTCCTGCTGGCGAGAGAAGGGCTCCTCAAGTACTACACCAAGGAGCAGGTAAGAGACCAGCCTGTGAGTGGCTTCTTCCTGGAGTGCCAGGCTCACACCTCACTGGGCCCTTTCAATTGATCTTGCACTGCTACTGTCTCAGCCTCCCAAGTAGCCAGTATTGCAGGATTGTGCCACCACACCTGTTTTTTTGTTTAACCGTGTTTAAATGGCATCTCACTAGTTTGTTCAGGCTAACCTCTAGCACTAGGGCTCAAGCAATCCTCCTGCCTCAGCCTCCCAAGTAATTCAGACTAAAGACACAGTGCTATCTCCAGAGACTGGTCCATGTTAAAGCCTATGATGACCACTTAATTTTACCACATTCTTTCATTCACTTAAGAATGTAGTGAGCACCTACTAGGTGTTAGACATTTTTCTAGACCCTGGGGATATGGCAGTAAACTAAACAAAGCTGTCATCCAGGAGCTTTCCTTCCAGTGGAAGGAGACAGGCAGAGGACAACACCTGCTGTCAGTGTGCCAGGTGGAATGGAGGTTCTGGGGAGGTAAAGCAGAAGACGAGGGGTCCAGTGATGGGCGTGGGTGGGGCTACACAGAGCAGTCAGGAAGGTCGGAGGGCTGCTGCAAGCACCTCTGTGCCAATCAAGAAAAGTGGCCCATCTGAGAAGAGAGGCTGAGGGCCCAGTCTCACTGGGCAGAAGCCCAGGCTGCGGGTCACACTCAGCTTTCCGTGCAGCGCACAAGCTGCTCAGCCATACGGTGCAGACCTGCCCCTGGGCAGGGAGTGAGAAGTGTCCTCAGTAGCTGAGACTCTAAGCATGTGCCTCTAGACACAGAGAGCTTCATGTTTTCAAACCATTCATGTTTAACATGTTCCACTGCCTCATTCATTTTATTGTGCAATAATATTGTACTATATGGGTGTGTGACCTTTTATTCATTTACATACAAGTTGATGGGCATATGAGTTCTTTTGGACCTTATAAATGACACTGCTAAGGACAGACATGTACCTGTTGACTGAAAGTCAAAGAATGAATTTCTTTTTTAATTAAATGTGTTTCCTGAAGGCAACACATAGTTAGATCGTGCTTCTTCTTTTTTTTTTTTTAAAGGTTTTTTTGAGACAGGGTCTCGCTTTGTGGTGCAGGCTGGCCCTGAGCTCAGCCTCCAACTCACATCGTAGCAATCCTCCTGCCTCTGCCTCCCGAGTGCTGGGATGACAGGCGTGAGCCACCACGCCCAGCAGTGTGGTACGTGGTACTGGTTGCTGCTGGGGTGAGTCTCCATGCCCAGTATTACACGTGGTCACCGGGGATCGAACCCAGGTCCTTGCGCCGGAACCACTGAGCTATATCCCTGGTCCCTAGATCTTGCTTCTTGATCCATTCTGCCAGTCTGTTTCTTTTGACTGGTGAATTGAGACC
The DNA here is from genome assembly GCA_004026965.1 of Petromus typicus. NCBI lineage: Eukaryota > Metazoa > Chordata > Mammalia > Rodentia > Petromuridae > Petromus > Petromus typicus. The sequence goes on along the minus strand of PVIR01042838.1, from coordinate 3,236 downwards.
ACTTACATTGATGGTTATTAACTGATATGTATTAACTTATCCTTGTCGTGTTTTTTTCCTGTTGTTTATGCCCTTTTCCCCCACCTTTGCTACTCCTCCTCTTACCTGGATTCATTCTGTTGGGGTTTGTGGAGTTGTAGTCCTTGTTTTCTCTTTCTAGGATGTTCTTCAGAATATGTTGGAGTGCTGGTTTGGTGGTCATGAGTTCCTTTAGGTGTTCTTTTTCTTGAAAGTATCTTATTTCTCTATCAATTTTCAAAGATAGTTTTGTAGGGTACAGCAGTCTGGGTTGGAGGTTGTCTTCTTTAGGGCTGGTAATACATTAAGGTCTTCTTGACTTGAAGGTTTGTGTGAGAAGTCTGCTGTAATTTTGATGGCCTTTCCTGTGTAGGTGATTTGTTTCTTTTCTGTAATGATTTTTAATATTCTGTTTTTGTGTTGAGTTCTGGAATTTTGACTATAATATGCTTTGGTGTAGTTTTTATTTTATTTTATTTTTTAATCATTGCTAATTGGAGTTCTATATGCTTTATCTGTGTGTCAAATTCTTTTTCTATGCTTGAGAAATTTTCTGCCATTACTTCCATGAGCAGGTTTTGTTTTGTTTTGTTTTGATAACACACTTTTTGTGGTTGTGGTACTGACGATTGAACTTGGGGCCTTGTGCTTCCAATGTAGGCACGGTACCCCTGGGTTTTTTTTAGTTTTTTGAGACAAGGTGTTGCTTTATTATTCAGGTTGGCCCCAAATGCACTGTGTATCCCAGGCCAGCCTTGAACTCACAGCAATCCTCCTGCCTCTGCCTCCTGAGTACTGGGATTACAGATGTGAGCCACCACGCCTGGTGTGAACAGTATTTTTTAAACTGTCATTTGCATATTTTTTGTCTTGTTATTCTTTGCATCATCTGACAGTGGCTGGACTGATTTTTTTCATAATCCCTTGCTATATTTAAGAAATGTTGGGCCGGGGAGTTAGCTCAGTGGTTCCAGCGCCTGTCTTGCAAGCGCAAGGGCCCGGGTTCGATTCCCTGGTAACCACATAACAATACTGGGCGTGGAGACTCACACCCAGCAGCAACCAGTACCACATACCACAGTGCCGGGCATGGTGGCTCACGCCTGTCATCCCAGCACTCGGGAGGCAGAGGCAGGAGGATTGTGATGTGAGTTTGAGGCTGAGCTCAGGGCCAGCCTGAACCACAAAGCGAGACCCTGTCTCCAAAAACCTAAAAAAAAAGAAAAAAAGAAAAAAGAAATGTTTATTTTCATGATCACTAACTACAACCTTATCTTCTCCATGAGACATTCTGCCTTCCCATTGGCTCATTCTACTGTATATTTTTTCAGTGGAATTTTTAATTTCATGGGTATCTGAGTGTGTCCTAGATTTCATTTCCTATGTTGGGTGTTCGTGGTTTCCATCATTTCCCTGAGCTTCTCTGTTTTTTTAAAGTCTGTATCTCTTCTAGAATCACTGTGTTTTTTTATTATGGTCACTATCACTGTAGTTATCTGAGAGATTATTTCTGATTTGATTTTTTTCCTTTCTTTTGGTTTTTTGAGACAGTCTCAGTTTGTAGCTCAGATTTACCTTGAAATCACAGCAATCCTCCTGCCTCAGGTTCCTGAATGCTAGGATTGTAGGCATGTGCCATCATGCCTGACTGATCTGATTTTTTTCTGAAGATTCATTCATCTGCTTTACTATTTCCATTGTTAGCACTTCAGAGAGTCCAAGTGGGTGGCTTTTAAGTTGTTCCACCTCATTGCCCCCTGAGTTTATTTTTGGAAGCTAAAAGTCTAGGGTTGCCTGTTGAGTGTCTTCTCATTTTCTTTTTTCTTTTAGTTTCATTTGTAGGTTGATGTTCATAAACTGCTTTTGGCAAGTAGCTTTATTGCTAATATTTAGAATCCCTAGGAAATGAGTACTTAGAGATATCACCCAGATGTAGCTGGAAGGGATTTTGACTTTTGTGTCTGTTAAAACCCTACCCCTTCAATTTATTGAGCTAGCCACAGGTTCTTCAGCTTGGTCTGTAGCATTGCTGATGATGACCCCGAGGCAGTCTCGGTATTGGCATTCCAGGAAGAGCAACTGATTAGAACATTTGTGTCACCTTGGCTAAAGTAGGACAGTCAGCCATAACAATAGTATCAAACACACCCTAGAAAATGACCAACTATGGTAAGAATTGATTTGCTGCTTTGAACTGTATGATCTGTTTGTGGTTATATAACAAAATCTAAAGTAAACCAGGAAATTGTATGCATGAAGTATGCCCTCCGTATGGTGATATTACCATCAAAAGAGAAAATTTAAAGGTATTGGCTGTGGGAGGGGACAGAGAAATAGAAGATGACTGGAGGCAAAGGAAGATCTCAAGAGCTCCGGGAAACTGATGAAAGACAGGAAAGAAAGAGAAGGAAGAAATATACAGAAGAACAGAATAGAGCAGTAACAACAAATAGAAACAATGTTTACATGGGTAAAGACAAGAAAAAACAAAAACCAAAGAAAAGAAATTAAGAAAAAATTGTCCACTTCGAAGTGTGTCTTTGCTTATCACACAGTTCTGTGTCGGCTCATCCCAGCGAGCCAGCGGGGGAGTGGGTAATCCCAGTGAGCCTGCGTCTGTGGCTCCACCGAAGTTCAGGCTGATTTCTGGGTGAGGCTGGAGCCAGATTTGTCCCGCATGCAGCACTCCATGTGCCTCTGCTGGCTGGAACTCCGCTCTGCCTCAGTGGACACTGGAGCTGCTGGACTGAGCCAGCCTCCAGCTGCTCTGTGTTCCAAGCTCGCTTGGTCCCTCTCTGACATGGCGACCAGCTAATCACCGTCTCCTGGGAGATGTCTGCACCCCAAAAACTGACCAGCTTTTCTTATTTTGAAACAGGATCTTGCTAAGTCAATAACTGGCCCAGGTTGTGCTTAAACTTGTGATCCTCCTGTCTCAGCCTCCCAGAGTGCCGGGGTTCCTCGTGTACGGTACCACATCCAGCTAGATTCTGTCTTTGTGGGCAGAGTATTAGCGTGACTACTTGGAGGGAAGGGACTGCTGAGGCTTCTTCAGAGGCCGGGAGCAGTCCAGCGTCAGAGACCTGAAAGATGAAACTTCCAGCAATGGGGAGGTGAAGGAGTGACGAGCCGCGTGAGCGCTGAGTAGAAAGGGATTTCTTTCCCCTGTTAATTTCCAAGCGAGACCAGAGCAGCGCTGGGAGGGCTGCTGCCGGCCC
>PVIR01042837.1:0-12043 GCA_004026965.1 Petromus typicus | reverse complement strand
ATAAAGATTCTGGCAATAAGCAATTTTCAAGTAGCTAATTAAGCAAAAGATTTTAACAATGACAAAAAATAGAAATGAGAAAAAACTCAAACAAGCCCCAAATCCAGATTTCCAGATCATCAAAAGGAAATTCAAGAAATGAGGCTGAACAATGTGGAACTCATCCTTCTGGGATCCCTGAACAGCTAAAAAAAAAAAAGGATATGGAAAAAATGAAATCAGAAATAATTTCTTCGATAAAAGCACAGACAGTGATCATGGTGAAAGACACTGATTTAAAAAATAGATGACCTAAAGATAAAAAAAAATAGATGACCTCCAAAGCTTGATGAAATCCCAGCATAGGAAACAAATAGATGTAATAAACAGGTTCAAATGGAAATCCAGGGGAATAAAAACCCTAATGAAAGTTTATACAATAGAACCAGTAAATGTGAGGACAGAATCTCAAACAGAAAAGATAAGATTATAGTTAGCAACAAAAAATAAAAGATTTCATAAAAATAGCAAGAAATCAATCCAACAGCTGCTTCATGATGCAAAGACTAACAGACTGATTGGAATCAATGAAGAAATGAGAGATAGTGAAAACAGCATTAAAAACTATTTGCAGAAGTAATGGCAGAAAACTTAGCAAGCAAATAAAAAGAATTTGACATACAGGTACATGAGACATATAGGACTCCAACTAGCCATGATAAAAAATAAAACCACATGAACAAACCAATACATCTAGAAGTATAACGGTAAAAAATCTAGAAACCAAACAGAGAAAAATATTGAATACAATTAGAGAAAAGGAGCAAATCATATACAAAGGAAAATCCATCAAACTCTCAGCAGATATTTCAACACAAACTCTCAAGTCAAATAGAGCCTGGAATGAAGCACTTCAAACTCGAAAGAAAACAATCTTCAACATAGATTGATGTATCCTGCAAAATTATCCTTCAAAATCAATGGGGAAAAGAGCTATTCCCATGAAAAAGAACACAAGAGAAACTTCATGAATACCAAACCAGCATTCCAAGAAATTCCAAACAATATCCTAGGAAAAGACAATGAGAATCACAACTCCATGAGGCTCAACAGACTAAAGTCAGTAGGCAAGGTAAGAAATTAAACAGAAAGGGGGAATACATACATACATACATACATACATACATACATACATACACCAATAACAGAAAAATATCATAACAAGGATCAATCAATACATATCAATTATAACCATCAATGTTAATTGACTCAATTTACAAATCAAAAGAAATGGACTCGAAGAATGGATCAAGAAGCAAGACCCAACAATATGTTGAATATAAGAAATACACTTAATTGAAAAAGAAATCCATAGACTGAAAGTAAAAGGATGGAAAACAATTTTCGTTGCAATAGTAACCTGTAAAAAAGCAAGGATATTTATCTTATTTGCAAACAAAGTAGGTTTCAAACCAAAACTAATTAAGAGAGACAAAGAAGGTCACTATATCCTTCTAAAGGGAATAATCCAAGAGGAAGAGATGAAAATTATGAATATATGTGCACTAACTACTATCACACCGAACTGTACAAATACAATGGGCATGAAAAATCAAATAAGCACTAATACACTAGTACTGGAGGAACTCAATGCTCCACTGTCACAAATAGACACATCAATTAGATTTTTTTAAAATCCACAATGAAATAGTAGATCTGAACCAAACTTTTTTTTAAAAATGAACTTAATATATGTTTACAGAGTGTTCTACACCTCAAAATCAATATATACATTCTTCTCAGCTGCACACGGGTCATTCTCCAAAATAGATCATATGCTATCTCACAGAATTTGCTTAAGTAAATGCAAAGCAATTGAAAAATCCCATGTATGTTGTCAGACCATAGCATAATGAAATTGGAGAACAATAGCACAAGAAATTCCACAAACTTCACAAACACAGGAAAATTGAACCACAGCCTTCTGAACAAGTGGGCCATAGACCAAATTAAAGTAGATATCAGACAGTATCTACAACTAAACAATAATGCCATTACAACATCCTATAACTCATGAGAAACAATGACAGCAGGTTTATGAGGAAAATTTACAGCAGTGAATGCCTGTTTGGGAAAATAGAGTGAGTTCAAATAAATTATCTAATGCTGAAGTTTAAGCACCTAGGGAAAAAAATGTACAAGACAAAACTCAAAGCTCAGACAAGGAAGGAAATTATAAACATCATAGCAGAAATTAGTACCATGGAGACCAAGAGAATGGTACAAAAAATCAATGAATCAAAGAGCTAGTTCTTTGGAAGAATAAATAAAATTGCCACACCCTTAGCAAACCTTATTAAAAACAGGAAATAAAAGATTCCACACAATTATGAATAAAAAGGATGTAATTACAACAGTTGCAGCAGAAATCCAGAGAATTATCAACTCTTACTTTGAGAACCTGTATTCCAATAAGGTGGAAAAAAGTAGAGAAAATGGACATATGAATTACCAAAGTTGAACCAAGAAGGCATAAAAATTCTAAACAACTCAGTATCATCCAGTGAAATTGAAAATGTAATTTAAAACTTATCAACAAAGAAAAGTTCAGGTCCTGATGATTTCACTGCTGAATTTTACAAGAAGCTTAGGGAAGAGCTAACTCCAGTACTTCTCAAGCTCTTTAATGAAATTGAAAAGGAAGCACTACTCCCAAATTCACTTAGGGAAGCAAGCATTACCTCTATTCCAATCGCAGAAATAGACTCAACAAAGAAAAAAACTAAACTATATAAAGCAGTCTCTTTATTGCCAGTAAGATACGGGCATACAGAATACAAAAAAATCATGCAGTCTAACCAAGTCAGTCATCCTAGGGATGCAAGGTTGGTTTAATTTACATAAATCAATAAATATGACACACTATGTTAATAGACTCAAGGGCAAAAACCATATGATCATCTCAATAGATGCAGAAAAAAAGCATTCAACAAAATCCAACACCTATTCATGATAACAAGCCTACTGAAAATTGGGATAGATGGTATCTATCTGAATTTGATAAAGACCAGCTATGGAAAACCAATAGCCAACATCACACTAAATGGTCAAAAACTGAAATTTTTCACATTAAAATCAAGAACAAGACAAGGTTGTCCACTATCATAACTCCTATGAAGTATAGTTCTGGAAACATTAGTGATAGTAGTCAGATAACCAAAAGGAATAAAGATAGAAAAAGAAGTTAAACTGTCATTTGCAGATGACATGATATTCTATATAGAAGACCTCAAAAACTCCACCACAAGACTTCTAGACTTAATAACAAGATTTAATAGAGTAGCTGGATACAAAGTCAACTCACCAACATCAGTAGTCTTCTTGTATACAAATGACAGACTCATTGAGAAAGAAATTGTGGAAACAATTCCTTTCACAATAGAAATTAACAGTAGACCCATATCTCTCATGATAAACTAAATTAAAATGAAAATGGATTAAAGATCTACATATTAAAACAGAAATGGAAAACCTACAGAAAGAGAGGCTAGGTAAAACTCTTGAAGACACTAGCATTGGAAAGGGCTTCATATATAAAACCCCAGTCTCATGTGAATTACCAGAAAGAATACAATTGGGATTTATTTCTATTAAAAAGCTTCTGCGCACCAAGAAAAAGCACAAATGGAGTGAAAAGACAACCCACAACATGGGAAAAAAATTTTATCAGCTGTTCCTCAAACAAAGGTCTACTATTTAGAATATACAGAAAAAAACTAAAAATTTAGACACCCCCAAACTTAAACATCCAATCCAAAAATGGGCATCTGATATGAACAACTATTTTCAGATGAAGAAGTAAATATATGAAAACAAATGAGTGTATGAAAACATGTTCAACATCACTGGTCATTCAAGAGTTACAAATGTAAACAATGCTGAGATTCCATCTCACTCCAGAAAGAAAGGCAGCTATGAAGAAATAACTAATAATAAATGCTAGTGGGGATGTAGGAGGGAGAGAGTTCTTCTCCACCATTCATGAGAGTGTAAACTGGTGCAACCACTGTGGAAATCAGAGTGGAGATCCCTCCAAAAATTAGGATTAGAAGTTGGGGAATTTAGCTCAAGGGGTACTACACCTACCCTGGAAGCACAAGGACCCAAGTTCATTCTCTAGAATTGCAAAAAACAAAACAAAACAAAAAAACCCTAAGATTAGAGGTCCCGACCCAGCTATTCCTTTGCTTGGTATCTTCCTAAAAGCATTAAAGGCATCACATCGCAGTGATACACATACATATATGTTTATAGCAGGTCAGTTTGTAATAGCGAAATCATGGAAACAACCCAAATTCTCATCGACAGGACACTGAATAAAGCAAATGTGTTTTTTAATAAAATGGAGTATTTCTCAGTCGTCAAAGAAGGATTGAGACATTTATCTCTAAATGGATGCATGTTGAGGCTATGCTCTTATGTGAAATAAATAGGACACACATGTGTAAATACCAAATGACTTCTCTGGTCTGAGAAACTGAAAGCATGAGTTGGAATCACAATGGTAGGTATTGTGAAATAGGAAGAAAGTGTTCAAGGAGAAAGGGAACTAGGGGGGCAAGTGAAAGTAAATGGGGAGGGCGGTAGGGTTGATAGATATATCTTGATATTGTTTACACTGTATACTAAGATAAAATAATGAGGTGAAATATATTCTGAGCAACTGTCAGTGTGGCTATACATTTGTAAGGACTTGCTGCTGTTTTGAATGCTTAATATACTAACAAAAAGAAACTTAATCTAAAGTCACTGATAAAAGTGTAAATCAATGTACCATCATTATGATCACTTCTTGATTATTTATCTGCCTTTCCTTTCCAATTGTAATCCCACCGTGGATTTCTACCTAGGTTGGCCACCAATTTTTTGTCATCCAAAAGAGTCACCAATTCCACTACTTCATAATCAATAAATTTTTCTTTATCTGTAACTACCTCCTTCTACCTATTTCTTCTCAATAAACATAGAACAAGCCCTTTCCTTATTTTATGTAGAGAGTGATTTAACCGTTTTTCCCCCTCCTATGAGATGATTCCATTTGTACTACACTTGTAATTTTTACACAAAAGAAGCAAAGAAATATACAAAGTAATAAAATATACATAAAGTTTTCTGGGGAATCATTGTATGTGAGCTATAATATTACAACTTGCACAAGGCAAGGAATGCCATCTCCATTTTATAGATGGGAAAACTGAGTCTCCAAAGTGAAAACTAGCAATTTGGTCAAATAGGAAGTGATAAGCACAGGCTGTTACTCACGTCTGATTCTAATTCTTTGACCTTTCTATGCTACCTCATCTCATGTTGGTTACCTCTTTCAAAAGGCAGAGGACAGGCAGTGCAACAGAAGCAGGACACATTGCTAAAGCAAATTTCCTAGGTGTGTTGCATGGACTAGTTAAGCCATGGCCAGGACTCCTCAGAAAACCTCGATGGTACAGCTGGTCTCTATGACAAGGCTTCCTAATGTCTCTGTTACTTGGCTTCATTTTCTCTGAGTGTCTACTCCAGACTTCTTATTGTTTTCCATCCCTTCAATAACTTCTTAACTTTTCAGAGGTTTGGGGAAGGGGAGGAGTTTGAAAATAATGCTAATTTAAGGATCTCCTCCAGAAAGGAAGGTGGTGATTTGGGAAAGAGCAGAGAGAAGGGAAGGCAAAGGCACAGAAAAACAAATAACCAATCACACCCTCAGTGTTTGTGTTCTCGGTTAGGATTCTACCCACCTTTATCCTTCCCTGTTCCTCTGGAATCCCAGATACTAAAAATATCTTTTGCACATGTCTTAAAAAAAATAAAAATAAAAAATAAACCTCTCAGATCCTTTTAAACAAGGAGCTTTACAACCAATCTCAAAACCACCCAAAAAGGATGGTAATCCCTGTCCACCATTACATACTAAGGCCCTTTACCATGCTGATGATAGCCATCTGTGTTTGTTCTGCACTTGCACAGGGATGAGGCATGCTGGATCCTTGAGAAAGGAAAGAGGGTAAGTTCTTAATTATATAGCTAGCAAGTGCCGGGCCCTGTATTAGGAATTTTACATAATGATATTTTCTCTGCAAGTACAAATAAAATGTAAAGATGGGAGGAGGAGAGAAAAGTAGGGCTACTACTGACTGTATCTGCTTCCTCAAGAAAAAGAAAAGGAGATAGTCGTGTTTTTGACTTTTCATTTTCCCAAATACTGTGCAGGGTTTTGATTTTCTAAACACCATTATAGTGACCAATACAGGATAAGGGAAAAATCAAGGCAGTTCACTAAACTGGAGAAAATACCTGTGAATTCACCACCTAAGGGAATTCATCCTCTCGTTCCACCCTTCCTCCCCTCCCTACGCTAAGATGAAATGATCTGGGACAAACTAATTGAGAAAACTAGTAGTGCATGGCTTCAGGAGGTTTTATTAATGGAACCAGACACACTGCTATAACAGAATGTACGACTGCTCTTTTACATTGATCTAATTAGAACATTTACATACTGAATGCCTCCTGGACAATTCTCTACCAATGACACTCACTGTGTGCACCAGGCAAGACTACTCTTTAGGTGAAAATGAACAAAGAAGTCATCAAGTCTCCTTTTTCTCTAAGAAAAATAACATTGTCAAGGTTATTAACAGTCAATAAGCTGTCATGGTCTCCACATAGATGGGAATATAGGTTTGCTTGTACATATGAAACATGGTGGAACCAAAAGCTCTACCCTAATGAGAAAAAGTGATTATAGGAGTTTAAACAGAGAATGGAGAAGAAAGAGTGTGCAGCTCATCTGAAAATAAAATTCAACAACGTAGGATAATTTCAGTAATTTTAAGAGCTAATATTTCATGAGTGGTATTTTATAATGACTTAAATATTTTTACAGACTTTAGCTCTTTTTAACTCTCATTTCAACTCTATGAAATCAGTGATCATTTGAGACAAAGGTAGCAGGATGCGGTCAAAGTCATGAGTACAGGCAGAGGAAGGGAGAGGAAGGTCGGAACCCAGGACGGCCAACAGCTTGTTCAAGCTCTCCTTAATATCTCCGTGTGGGAAGGACTACTTCCATTGTTTGATTTCTCCTCCATTCCCTAAATAATCCCCACAGCAATGTCATCTTCCTACCAAGCAACCCCTAAAGACTTTTTTAAAATTTCTGACACTTTCCTGAAATGTGAGGTAGCATTTCTATGAAAAATTAGTGCACCACAGATATTCGGAACATATTGGGTGATGGTTCATAATATGAGTTACCCGATAAGGAACATGAAAAAAATACAGACATTTTCAGGCCCTCCCTCTTAAAGAGAAACTAAATTGAAAGCTACTATTGAGATACTGTCCTAAAGGTAACTGCTTCTATGTCCTACTTTTAAATAAGATTTCAAGGTTCTATGTGGTTCAGAGATATGGTAATATGAGTAAAAATAGATACTTGTTTGAACTCATAAATGCAATGCTTAAAAAGGAAGATAGATATTTCTTTGTTTTTTCTCTCCATTCTCCTTCACTCTCTTCTTTACTCCATACCTCTATTTGCAAAAGACAGGAAGCTGACTCACATGGAATGAGGATCAAATTCTTCCAAAAAAGAAAGAAGTACAACTTCTGATTGCTATAACTTGAGAAGCAGCTAGCATCTTCTGCTAGACAAAGGAACCAACTCACAATTCAAAAGAATGATCACAAGCAAGATATTTCCCTAGCAAAGGGCATTAGTATGCAAGACATATTAAGTACTGAATTCCCATTAAAGAGATGAATGATCAGATCCAAAAAAGGCTGCTTATATTGTTGACCAACAGCTGAAAGAAGGTTGTTTCTGACCATGATGAGATTTTTATGGATACTCAATGTTCGCAGTGTTGGAAAAGCATACCATTCAGAAACAAGCCAGACATTTACAGAGAAGTTGTTCCTCCCAGATGCTCTGATTTTCATACTGAAATTTTCCACCAGTGGCTCAATAATCACGCCTAATGACCAGCCTAATGACCTCGTTGCAGATCTTCTATCTCACTGCTGTCTCCAGCTTTGTTCAGACTCAAGGAAACAGAGCTTCCCCAGCTTTCAACCCAATGAAGAACCAACAACCATATAGACAATTAAATTTCTAGTTGTATTACATATTTATTATATTATAATTAAAATATGCAGAGCAACCATGCCTTCTTTATAGTTGACCTGATACTCTTCTTCCTGAAGGATTCAGCCAATTACATAATAAGGGCAAAATTAAATTTCATCCCATCTATACGAAAATGCAATCTGAGCTAACAATTCAAAATTTCTCTTAGGTTAAGTCAGTCTTTGGAAGATGTTTAATCACTAAATCTTCCCATGCTTCTTTGCTGTAAAACAAAAGAGCATCTTGGTATATGGTAGGTGATTTATCAAACTTCATGGTGCCGAGATTAATGGGATTCTTTGGGCTTTCACATGTTCTTGGGCAGGCATTGCTGTCTGGAATATTCTGTGCAATGGCTGGCCCACTCTCAAGTAGAAGTGTTCTGTATATACTACTTCAAAGAATTACAGTTGATGAACTAAAGGTTAATCTGACTCTTTCTTGGGCTGGTCACTGCCTGGTGGTAGGTTCTATGCACTTGATCTCTGCCCTACTTCTTTATCTTGTGCTGCAGACTCTACTGAGTCTGTCTTTTATCCTCTAATCAACTCCTGCTCTCCACCGTCCCTCTAAGTCCCTGGCCCCTCAGGGCCATTCCTTTCATTGTTCAAGCAACCTTGGTACTGGACTACAAAGTACAACCCACAAAATCATGAGCCCTCCTCTCTGGTGCCTAACAATACACAGGCTACTCCATATTATGCAAGAACACCTGGCCCAGTATCCCAACACAGTCAAAAAAATTTGAACAAAAACCCCTTATCTTCTGCTTGAAGTTTTGCTTTATTAATCTGTTGTCTCTCCATTCAGCTATTTAAAGACAAAGGAAGAAGTTTTGTGCCATAATTCTGGTAACTTTCCTTCAGTACTTCACTCATCTTTTTCTAACTACCCCAGCTATATCAGAGATAAGACGTTGGTATATATCCACTTTTCTACTTATGAATAGAATATTCTCTTATCTCATGATTCTCTGTATCCCATCCTTCCTGCATGGATCCATTACTTACAAAGGGAAATTGATTTATTATTCAGGATACATACACTGGAAGACTTTGTAAAATATTGCACTTCTGGCACAGACTTAGAAGATATTGCACAGGCAGAGAAGAAAGAAAAATTTCTCTCAGAGCTCAGAATTTCACAACAAGTGGATTTAAAAATTAGCACTGAAATGTTATATACATGTCATTTGTTTTGTCTCCTTTTATAATACTGCCCTAGGGCTTATTACGGATGACTGCAAAAGTACTTTTTAACTTCTCCTCTAAATATTCATATACTTCTATTCTATGTGGCTTTATCATGGGCTGATACAATATCTTCTCCTATTTTCATTACTTGCTTATTTAAGAAATTTTTTTCATAGTTTCAAGGACAAAGTGAATACATTTCTTTTTTATAGTTCCTTTTGGTCTTTATGTGTTTGATTGGTCTGCTGTCCTGTGTTTGACTTGGGTAGTTCAAGACCTTCATAAATTTTAGGTCAAGAAATGACCACACAAGTTCATTTTTATAAATTGTGTGTGTGCGTGTATATGTGTGTATAGTACCAGGGATTGAACTCGGGTCCTTGTGCTTCCAAGGTAGGTTCAGTACCACTTAAGCTAAATCTCTAGCCCATTTTTATAATTCCTAACAACAGCACTCTTCCCAAAAAAGAAATGTCTTAAGAATTTAGCCAACTTGAGTGAGACTCCATACACATGAGGTAAGAAGGGAAATTCTACAAGTTAAATAGCATAAAAATCTGATGTACTTTCATTGAACAAATTTCCTCTTTCTTATCTATCATACTGTTCCCAAACAAAAACATAATATCAAAGCATTTTAGTTTTATAAGAAGGAATAAATAATCTTCTCATTGTTCTACTTGAGGGCTCAGTAGTTAATAATCGAACTATCCTTTTCTCATGAGGAAAAATGTACCTTTCTCCACATCAGAGTAGGAAGACAAAGCAGCATTTTCTGTATGATTTCCATGAATTTCTTGGCCTTTACTTTCATAACAAATAAATCATTGGGAAAAAGAACATGATTCCCACAACCCCTCTAAGTTCATATTTGTATTTTGTTTTGATGTAAATTGGTGGGGTTTGTGCCATTAGTGAAATCTCCAGATAATTTTAAATAGTTAAACCAAAAAATACAAAGCAGTCCACCCCATACAAGCTATCAATCTGTCTCACTTATGAAGACAATGTGTGGGCAAGGTTCTGGTCTGAGAGGCCACAGGGTTTGCCTGGCCTAATGACTGAGATGAGCTAGGGTGTATCCAAGCCTGACAGATCACCCCAGAAGTTAGTGTCACATATGTGAGCTCAGTGTCTCACAATCCTCATCACAGGGCAAGAATAAAGTTTTCCTGCAAATAGAATAGTATTGATGGCTAATACTACTGGCTAATGTTTTAGAGATATAATTTGTCTTTTTTTTTCAGATTTAAAGAGACTATGGAAAATCATGTCCTACATACACTACTATCTATCTAAATCCATAAGCAAATCTATGCATGGCCCAAAGCAATATCTGTCATTTATTTCCCAAGTTATACACAGTAGTACTGTACTCTCAAATGTGAACTCCTCTCTTCTCTAAAGAGCGAAATTTAGGAAACGTGAGGATCTGGGGTATATTTATTTTATTTATTTTTGTGTTTTAAGTTGTGTTGCACAGATTGCCACACAAGCAATTCTTGAGGAATAAACACCAAGATAATGCTAAAATTTCATTAAACGTGTGATTTGTAAAAACATCATTAAAAATTTTTAAATTAAACCTACTTTTCACGGTAAGATTCATGTAATACCAGCCCAAATTTCGTCCAACCATCAAAATCATTCTGAACTAACGTGATCAGAAATTAGATGAGCCATAATGTCCAGGCAAAATCAGCTAAGTTTAAAATGTAATGGCATATATAAATGTATATATTATAAATATAAATGAAACAGATCACAGAATAGTCAAAAAGTGACAGCTGCTTTAATTCGTAGGAGTTCAGACTTCCAGCCCCTCTGGAAATTATGAAATGAAGAATAACAAAAAAAAACTACCCCCCATTATTATCCAAGCACAAGTGGTATAAGATCATTTATCTTGATGTATGTCACCTTAGAGCACATATTATCCCTATCTCTCAAAGTGTTTTTTCCCCCTTATTTCATCTCTGACATTCATTGTAAATTTAATGATCCACATACGATTTGCTGGTGTCTCAGGCTAGTGTTTTGAATCATGAAACTAGTGCTAAATTTATGGCACTGCAGTACCACTTAGTGAGTCATTAAGCAGTACAGTGATTTTAATGATCTGGATCAGACTGGACCTCATCACTATATAATGAGGTTCCATTTAGTGTAAATTTTATGTAAAAATTCAATTTGCAAACCAACAACATGAAACTACAACATTTTTTTCTAATTTGACATTGTATTTATTTATCACATATTTCCACTGGGTTCTGGCAGTAGGTTCATTAACAGATCAATACTTTTTTTTATTTTTAACAGCTTGATAATTAAGTAATCCTAAAAATGAAAGTGGCTGGTATCAGTTTATACCATCTTAAACTCTCTGTCAAGTTTGTTCAATTCAAAGATCTCAGAAATAATTGCAAACTTTTAAGTGATTTTAATGTCACTGATACATACATTCATTTCACTATTTGCAAATCAGATGGCTTTATGACCTTTCATTACCAGGACAAATTACAAATGTGAAAAAGAAACAATGATTACAATATGCTTTTCTTCCCTTTTACATTTGATAAAAGTCCATAGCCTTCAATAATTATAATTTGTCCTCTCAAAAGATAAAGTTTAACATTCTGAATGATATTAAATTAAAATACCAATCATAGTTCGGTTAGGCCATATCAAA
>PVIR01042836.1:5000-12061 GCA_004026965.1 Petromus typicus | reverse complement strand
ACTTAATTCTCATTTTTTCCCATAGCCCTACCCACCCTACCACCCCCCCATATACATAAAATTTGTTTCCTTACTTTTTTGTTACAATCTCAACATTGTCCCCTTTCACCTTATTTTACATTGAGCATTTTCTATTTCACAATATATAACATACAATGCTAGGACTCATTTACATCTTCATTTTCTCATACCAAAGAAATGATGCGATATGTACCTATCTGTGCCCTATTTATTTCACTTATGAGAATATCCTCAAGGTATGTCCATTTAAGTAGAAATGATTCAAACTTATCATTTTTTATGGCAGAGTAGTACTCCATTCTGGAGAAGAACCACAGCTTTTTTATCCAGTCTCCAGTTGATGGACACTTGGGTTGTTTCCAAGATGTAGCAATCACAAACTGGGCTGCTATAAACATGGGTGCACATATGTCACTGTGATATGAGTCATTTAATTCTTGTGTGTATATACCTAGCAGGGCAATGGCCAGGTCAAATGGGACCATCAATCCTAGCTTTTTGAGGATTCTCCAAACTGATCTCCACAGGGGTTGTACGAGTCTACATTCCCACCAACAGTGGAGAAGGGTTCCTTCTTCTCCGCAGCCTCGCCAACATTTGCCATTGGCTGATTCTGAAATGGCAGCCATTCTATGTGGAGTGAGATGAAATCTCAATGTTGTTTTCATCTGTATCTCTCGAATGACTAATGATGTTGAGCATTTATTCATATACTTCTTAACTGCTCTTACTTCTTCCTCTGAAAAATATCTGTTCATTTCAGATGCCCATTTTTGAACTGGGTCATTAAATTTGGGTGACCCCAGAATATTCTTAAGACAAGCTCATTGATAAAGATGATAATGTTGGGGCCAGGAAATTATCTCAGTTCCAGCCCCTGCCTTACAAGCCCAAGGGCCCACATTCAACCCCAGGTAACCACATACAACAATCCCAGGCGTGGAGGCTCATACCTGTAATCCCAGCACTTGGGAGGCAGAGGCAGGAGGATTGCTGTGAGTTCAAGGCTTGCCTGGGCTACACAGTGAGCTCAGGGCCAGCCTGAAGTGCAACATGAGACCCTGCCCTCCCTCCCCCCCAAAAAGACAATATGGTGATGCTTGATTTTCATTCTCTAGCATCAACATAAATTAGAAGAGATGGAAACAAATATAATGTGTAAACCAGTTGTTCTGTATGCAGGGATGGACAACTGCAAAGACTCAGAAAGTAAAGACTGAGACCACTGACCCAATACATACAGAGTCCAGCAAACACAGGTATCAAATGGCCAAAATAAGCCTAATCTATAAAGAGTTGGGCAGCTGTTGCTTCCTTCCTGGAATGCTAAAGAGAATCATGCAGAGATTAAACTACAACCCAGTCATAGGAAGGAATAATCACGTGTAACAGCAGCTCTTTCAAAAAATCTTGCCCTCAAATTCTGTAGCCAGCATAGTGATTCAGGATGAAAATGTTTACCCAGACGTCTCCTGTGTGTGGAGAACGACTGGTCCATAAGAGCGCTGTGGAGTGATGCATGGATGAATTCAGTATCTGTAGGTGCTGTCAGGAAGTGGTGGGTTGGTGGTGGCTCGGTCGGCACATGATCTATGAGGGCATATTCTTGGCATGGCTCCCCCTTTCTTTCTTTCTTTGGTTCCTGGCTGCACGGACAGAACAGCTTCCTCCTCCATACCTTTCCACCATACTATTTTTTGTTTGGAGCAGGCCAATCACAAACTGTGAGCCAAAATTAACCTCTTCTTTAAGATACAGTTGTCAAATATTCTTTCCCCAAGACTGGAAAGACAAGTAATTTTATTCAACAATAACCCTATTCATAGTGTGCCTTTCACAGAGTTACAGTAGGTATGGCATGGGTTAAAGTCTCCAAGTTGTAGCCAAACATGTTTCTAAATTTATTTCATCTTTCTAGCCCTTTTTATGCTGGAATATTTTGACTGATTTGAGATATTATCTCATTTCACTTAGAAATATCATGAAAGATACTTGAAACATTATTATTATACAACTATAGCATAAACAGCTTACACTGAAGGTAAAAGAAAATCAATGGAGGTGATTTTTCATGAATTATCTTACCTTACTACCCAACCAATTCGCAGAGTCATCTTCTGAGGGAATGTGAGAAAGATCTTTTAAAATAAAGATGCATTACTAGTCCCTCGGCCCTTTTACATATCTGAAGGTCTAGCCCTCCCAGCCTTTTGCTCACAAGCAGGAAGGCTGACTCACCTGTCCAGAGTGTTTTGTAGGACCCATCAGGAGTGGCACTAGGGTGTGTGGTAAAGTGTGTGCTGCAGCTCTCAGGCTATGTGACAGCGCTTAGCACTGCAGAAGACCAGTGAGGAGGCAGACAGGACCCACATGGGAATGGATGTGCAGATGCACATCACTCACCCACAAAAACCTGTGCCAGAAGTTCTCTTCAGTTGCTCTGAGAAGCAACACAAAAATGAAATAAATCTTGGGAGGAGAAATCTTGACTACTCCACAAAGCTCAGTTTCATTAGCTCAAACTCCAATTTTTTTCTTAATAGTACTTATTTGTTGCTTCATATTTTTTGTGATTCTCACTTGATGCTTTTTGCCCCTCTCCTCACAACACACACTAAAAAATGATAATAAAAATTTTCACTTTTTTTTAATTTATTGAACTCCAGTTTATGGTAGGTTTTCTGGATACTAAATAATATGACTATCTGTGACTCAGTGAAAATCAGCTGCTTTAGGAATGGCTTCAACAAAAGGTATAGACCATTAATAGATGTTTTTGTGGAAGGCAGGCACCTTATAAATCCAAAGCAAAGATCATAATAATAGAAGGGTTTGGATAAAAATACAATAGCCAAAGTGGATGAATAGAAAACTCATAACTTTAGGGTTAAAAAAAAGACTTAGCTTTTAACTTCTATCTCTCTTGTCTATTTCCTGTGCGGCTGAGCACAAACCAGCTCAGTTTTGATCTTTTGGGGCCAAGGATTTAGCTCAGTGGTTCCAGTGCCTGTCTAGGAAGTATAAAGTCCCTTTGTCAATCCCAGGTACCATCCACCACAATGCCAGACATAGTGGCTCACACCTGTAATCCCAGAACTCAGGAAGCAGAGACAGGAAGATTGTTGTGAGTTCAAGGCTGGTCTGGGCTACATAATGAGTTTGAGCCAGCCTGAACTGAAAAGCAAGACCTTGTCTCCAAAAAAAAAAAAAAAAAAGGAGAGAAAGAGAAAAAAGGAGTTTTCTCACTTATAAAATGAAGGTAACATCCACCTCAAAGAATACAGAATATGATAACATACAATAAATCCCTAATATGTAATATGTCTTCAGTAAACATTTTTGCTACTCTTATGTCAGAAAAGAAAAAATAAAACAGCCCTAAGTGTACAGAGAAGAGATATTTGAGTTAGTACACAGATGTTTTTCCTCCTAATTCCACATTCCACACTACTGCAGTCTGACCCAAAAAACACAGACGCCAGCCAGAAGGGAGCCCACCCAAGAATCATAAAGATAGATGCCAAATTGAATTAGTTAACTCCTGATATAAATATAAAGACACAAGATTTTATGAATCAAATCCGTAAGTCCCTCTGAGACCACAGGTATAAAATAGCCCTTAACTTAGTTTTATAAAAATATTTAAAGTACAGTAATCATAAAGAAAAATATGATAAACATGCATCAACCTACCCAACTGCAGAATGTTAGCACTTTGTCAAATTTGCTTCATACTTTTTAAATAAAAGAAATGAAACTTTGCAGATAAATTTGAAGTCTCCTTTGTTCTCTGCCTGATTTCCATTCTTTTCATACCTCAGAAGTAACCACTCTAATGAATACGGCATGGATAGTTCCACAAAGTCAGTGTTTTAGATATTTACCACATAAGTTGCATACATAAACAGTACAGGCATTGAAATAGTTTTACATTTACGTTTTTACATTGGATACTCTATGTATCATTATGAAATGTACTTTTTCTTGTTTGCTTTGAAGATCTGGGCAAGCTACTACACAAAGCTATATCTTTTTCCTTTTAAATGAAACAGTAATTGATTTTTAAGCAAAAGAATTCTACCTGAAAAAAAGGAAACTGTCCACATGATACTTTTTACCAGACTCTGCAAGACTTCCAGTTACATTTCAGGACTACTTCTGTCCCCTCCCTTCTTACAAATATGTTTCTTTTTACCTGCAAGTTTTTCAAAGACACCCTTATAATTCATTCACTTACTCAAATTATGTGTGCTATACCCTTGCACTTGAGCTATAGTGTTTTAAATTATATATATATATATATATATATATATATATATATATATATATATATATGTATATATGTATATATATGGAAATTTGAAGAAACAATATGAAAACAACATGAAGAAAAGACCAGCGATGAACATTGTGAGCACAGGCAACAGGAGCAACTGGATGAGCTCACTCACTCTGTTTATGACAAAGAACAGTGGTGTGAAGACAGAAACAGAAAGAAAGCATCTTGCCATGGCCCAAAGAGGCTGGAAGGGTCCCTGCAGGGCATTATATGACCTTTCTGCTTTCTTCTAATGCAGTCTGGAGAACTACATGATCTGATTTAGATTTTTAGCTGATCTCTTTAGTTTCTGGATATAGAATGGTTTGGATTATTTTAAGAGTGGAAGCAAGGAGACCAATCAAAACATATCCAGGCAAGAAATCATCATGTAGACAAGGAAAGAAGAAATGTAGGTGGATATAAATGAAGACACTTATACATGTAGAAAAACATTTCAGAGAATGATCAAAAAGACACCCTGAGGACTGGTTTTAGAGAATGATGAAGGAGAATGTATCAAATAGCTCTCTTGAGATTTTTGTCTAAAATACTAGACATCTGGTTCAATTATTGAAATAACAAGAGGATAAGAGAAAAACTCATGAGAAAAGATTAAAGTCAAGAGGAAAAGAGCACTTGTGTCTTAGACACATGAAGTCTGAGATGACCAGACATCCAGCCTATATGCAAGGGGGTAGCCAGGGTAAGCAGTGAGAAGTTGGACTTCATGGACGAATGCAAAGCAAGAGAAATAAATATGAATATCTAGTTCCAGCTGGCTCATCAAGGAGATAATATGCACATCAAACTATCATGGTCACCTGATAGTTGTCTTCCTAGAGAGTGGCTCGTTTGGACTTCTCTCAAGCAAAATTTATTGTTGTTTCTTTCTCCCAGGCTTCATCTAACTCAGCATTAAGGGCTCATGTATGTATCTACTTGCTCCCTAATGCCAGTTTTACACCATTGATTTCTGTCCTGATGGTTTGATTTTGGAAATCAGACCCTCTGCTTACGTTACTTAAGAACTTCCCCAAATCTCAACCACTTCCATTCTAAGATTGTTCTTCTCCTTTCCTATTCTACAGTGGTTTGTTGAGACTTATAACAACCAAATTGATGAGATGTCCTACCTAAGGATGGGAGATGAAGAAGATAAAGAAGGCACAATATCAGAAGTAGTGCAGCTTCTGAATGCAGAATAGGAAAGAAGGAGCCACTGAAAATGAGAAAGGAAACCAACAAGTAGGGAGAAACCCAGGGGAATCTGATGTCAAAGAAACTAAAAGAAAAGGTATAGCTCCTGAAACAGAATTTTAGTAGAGTGAAGAAGATGACATTCAGGTTGAAAGCAGGAAGAGTAAATAGAAAGTAAAGACATGAAGAGAAGTGAGGAGGAAACAAGTTTTAGGGAAAATTACTTTGAAGGGGGCGGAAACATGAATGATTGGGAAGGATCCTGTGGTTAGCAGAGGCTGTTCTTAATCTGAAGATACTTTGTCACTCTTACTTGCTAGAGGGATCTAAAATAGAGGAGAAAATCAATGATATATGTAGAAATCAATGCACTTTTAACTTTTAAAGATAGCACAAGAGAAAATATATAATCCAAAACTCTTTCTTTTAAATAGAATGAGAACAGAGAGCTATAAGTGCAGTTGGGTTTATACGTTGGATGATGGGAAATAAAGGAAATTCGTCTTTAACCAGTTCTCTTCTTCCACCTTCATAGCTGGTATACAGGACCACAAGGCAAAATGGGATGGAGGATTATATAGAATATCCTAGGTGAAAGGATTCAATAAGGTGGAATCCAGTGGTACTGAGTGTAAGATTCATAGTTTTGTGTCATTTCACTGGTTTGTTAATCTCAGAAGAGTAGGCACTCCATGGAAGTGTGTGACACAAACATGGGAAAAAATTAATAATAAGGATCAAAGATGACATTTGCATTATATCTGGGTTACTTTTATCATAGTAGAATAAAGCAAGAAGACAGGAGAAAATTTCCTTAGAGGAATTAACTCTCAGTGACTCAGGTAACTCATTTAGTCAGTGGATCAGGGCTTCTAAGTGTGGAAAAAATGTAGCTCTATAAGTTGTCATAGAGGTAGTAGGAAAAAGGACAAGGAAATTTAGATGTTGGAGGTGATGCAGGTACCACTGATGAATTATGACAAGGCCCAGGGGGAAAATAACTAGTAGACTTGAAAATGTGTAGGAACTGTGACCTACCTAAGGATATCTCATCAATTTGGTTGTTATAAGTCTCCATAAATCACTGTGGAATAGGAAAGAAGAAGAAAAAAATCATGGAATGGAAGTGGTTGAGATTTGGGGAAGTTCTTAAGTAATGTAAGCAGAGGGCTTGATTTCCAAAATAGCACCATCAGGACAGAAATCGATGGTCTAAAATTGGCATTAGAGAGCAAGAAGATACACACATGAGCCCTTAATGCTGAGTTAGATGCAGCCTGGGAGAAAGAAACAACAACAATAAATTTTGCTTGAGAGAAGTCCAAAGGAGCCACTCTCTCAGAAGACAGCTCTCAGGTAAGACAAGAAATAGCATATTCAGAGGAAAGACTGCCACTGGAAGAGCTAAGTGTTGACCTATTTGGGGCACTTCAGAACTAGTTTGGGAGAAGCAAAGAGTTATAAGGGAGAGCAAGCAGAACCAACATCAGACTCTGGAGTAAATTAAAGACTGAGCTATGGT
>PVIR01042835.1:0-12039 GCA_004026965.1 Petromus typicus | reverse complement strand
TTTACTTTAAAGAGCACTATGGAATATAACCTCATATGGAGAACGTAATATGATATTCATTTTGTTATTTTTAGTAAGTGTATGTTATTTTGTGTGCTGACTGATGCTTTTCACATTAAAATTTATGTAATTTTGTAAAAGTATGATTATTCTGATATCAGTGTTTTCTTTTTCTTCTTTTCTACTTTTCCTCTTCCCTCATGTTTTTCTTTATGTTATGGTTTAGATAGGAAATCTCCCCCAAAGTCTCACATGCTCCTAAGTAGCGCCTTCAGAACATGACTGGATCCTGGGTCCTGCACCTCGGGGTGGATGAGTTCACAGCTGTCATTGCTGTTAGAGCAAGAGCACTGTGGGGAGACACAGGAAGTGGCAGCCACCAGCTGTGGTGTGCATATCTCCCGCCACTCTTCCCTGGCCTTTCTGCCCTGGGCATCTGTGACATGAGCAGCTCCCGGCCACAGCCCCTTCCACATGCCTTTTCTGTCATGGAGCCAGCAGACCATGGACTGAACCTTTTCAGAACTGAAGCCCTAATAAACCTCTCCTCCCTGAAGTCACTCTTCCTCTGTGTTGCAGGTTTGTTCAGCGTTTTGTCCCAGAAGTGGAAAAATGACCAAGATACTTTCCTACTTTTTCATCCTATTTTGTACAATTTAATACTTATTAATATAGACATCTGGTTAACTGATACACAAGTAGTTTTAAAGAGCAAGTAGTTCTGTAACATTTGAAAAGAACAATTCCCCTTCCTTGAAGAAACCTTTTAAAGTCCTTTTGGATAATTTTGTTTTGGTATTTATTTCCATAGCTCAGTAGATTGCTTTTGATTGTTAATTCTTGATTTTTCACTTTCACGTGTTCAGGTGTGACTATAAAGGATGAGGATTTAATTTTCATCATGCATCTTGTCTGCACTACACACTTACCATTTTCTTTTTAAATTATGGCGTGGCATAGTTTTTGTTAGATCTCTTAGTATTTACATCCTTATTATGTAATAAATTAAGATTTGTAGTGAACTAAGATTACTTACCTTCCAATTTTTTTTGGCTAAGGATTTAATTTTTGTTCACATAATATTTAGGGATAAATTACTGTCCAAACTTCAGACTTTACCATTCATATACATTGCCTCAGCCTCAAATTAATCTTGGAGACATATCATCTAGATCTTTCATCCTCTTAAGCCTGGGCTGAGTTTTGTTTATGCCTCATCTACAATTGTCCTCATATTTCTTTTCATGCTTAACTTGGGCATTTCTTTGGACTGATTCCTCAGCTGGATTTCCTCTCCTGAAAGTATTTTACATGTTGTTTTCATTTATTCATCTTTCTAGTTTCAGAAGAAACTACTTTCTAGTAAAGTGTGAAGGTGAGATTGTGGAACATATGCTGAGCTGGAAATGTCACCATGTCACCTGTAGAGTTGCAGATCTCCAACAGAAGCTAGTTTTTCTTCACGATGCTGTTCTAGCTTCTCATGCAGTTCAAGAGAAAGCTGAAAATATCCCTTATTTAAATATACGTAATTATGAAAACTTATACAATTTTCTTTTTTTCTCCATTTCTGAGATTTTAAGATGGCATAGTTTGGTGTGGATCTGTTTTCATTCTTTTTTGACACATTAGAAAAGATCTTTTAACTTGGAATCTTCTGTTGTGGAAAATTCTCTTCACTTATTTTATTTATACTTATTCCTCTTTTCTGTTTCTAGAGTTTTTATAACTAAGTTTGGAAATCTGAAATATTTTCAAAGTTATCATTTTTCCACTTTTTATTTTGGTTTTTAATTTTTTCCTCTATTTCCCTGGTAGCTTCTATCATTTAAAAAGTCCTCCCAGTGAGTCTACCATTTTAGCTATTGTCTTTTCAGTTCACAGGGTGGTCTCTTTATCCTCTGGAAGTTTCTGTTTTATAGCATCATATTCTTATTTCACTTATGCAGTATCTTTTATTACCCCTGGCTTGTAGGTATTAGAGATAGTTTTTAAAAAAATATTTTCTTCCATTTATCTTTAAAGAATATGATTTTCATATTGTTTTGGCCCCTCTGACATTAGAGGTATCCCCCGGATGTTTGCAGTTCTGTGTGCGTTCATATTTAAGGTGAAAATGACAGCCTGGCTGGCAGTCTCATCACAGACAGGGACTTCTGAATTTGTGAGCTTCATTGCAATGTAGCTGGTTTGTTAGTGGTGTAGAATTCCTGATATCAATGTTCTTTATAAAATCTCCACACAGCCTTTTTTTGGGGGGAGGAGTAACTGGAGAACTCTTGGCTGTTGCACTGAGCTACCTTCCCAGCCTTTTGTTTTGTTTCAACCAAAATTTTCACCTCAATCACTACATGCCCAAAGCTGGGTTCAGATGTAAAATCCTCATATCTACAGCTTCCAGAGCTCTGGAATTATAGATATACATCACTGTACTTGGTCTATTTGTTTTCTTTTGTCTGGATCACAGTTTGAATGGTAGCTTTATAGGTATGAAAATTAAGTGTTCTGTATCCAGTAGGTCTACTTTTTTGTTTTTATTTTTATATTTTTATTTATATATTTATTTTATGGTACTGGAGATTGAATTCAGATCCTTGTGCTTCCAAGGTAGACATAGTAACAACTGAGCTAAATTCCTGGTGCCAGGTAGATCTACATTAGTTTAGTGATTCTGTTGTCAATACACATCTCCATGAAATTTATCACGTGACCACCAGATTATAATCAGGATGCTTGAGAACAGCTCTCCAGTATCAACAAACGCTGTATTCTGATCCTTATTTATTTATTTGATCTCAATAAATTGGTAAGTTGCTAGGCTGAGGTAGACCATGAAGCTCTCCCTCCTTAGCTTCCCAGACTGTTGGGATTATAGGGTTGGGCCACCACATGAAGCTTGAACTTCATATTTAAACAGCCTCCTTTATCTCATAAAGAATGTTTGTATTATTAATTCCAGATGTTACTGTCAAATCTGGTATGAATCTTTAAAAGGTATTTATTTTCAAGGGTCTGTTAATTCTGTTACCAGTAAGTCATGTGCTTCCAGCGTTATTCTTTTTGTTCAGTTTGATGTTCATATCTTAAGACTAAAAATTGCTTTTATAGATTTTGTGAAAGTTTTTAGCAGCGGGCGGCTCAGGAAATGGCTATTGCGCCACCGAATCTACACCGGGGTTGGAGCTTACTGGCCTCCAGGCCCACAAAGGAAGTGTGTCCAGGAACTGAGGTTAGCAGTGGGTGGCTCGGCAAATGATGAATGCACAACCGAATCTGTGTCAATGAATCTGCTCCGGGGTTAGAGCTTACTGGCCTCCAGGCCCACGCCAGAAGAGTGCCCAGGGACTGAGGTTAGCAGGTCAGAGTCTCACTTTCTCCATGAAAACTGCAAAAGCACATCTAGTCACATTGTATTGGTGAGTAGGTGGGCCTATTGGAAGATCAGCCCCTACCATTGAAGCTGCACAGGGCCTACAGCCTACTGGCCTCAAGGCTGACTGCACAAGTGAGCCCAGAGACTCTGTATTGGTGAGCAGGTGGGCCCATTGGAACCTCAGGCAATACCATTGTAGCAGTTCAGGAGGCAGAGCCTTCCTGCCTCTAAAGCAGACAGGAAAAGGTGTTCTGACTGTATTGACTGGATGCCTCATATGGTGTGCCGGAACCAGGGGTTTTTCTTTAGGTCCCAATACAGACTGCAAAGAACAACCCAGAAAACACTGTTATTTTAAGGTTCCTAACTATTAGGAGGAAAGTGACTTGCAACAAACACCGCCAGAAAATAGGGCAGGTCAGAGATGAGGAAACACTCAAAGTCTCGGATACAAAGATCCTCACCTCAAGATAACACAGGGGGAAGGGAAATAGAGAAGCTTGAAGCTCATTCTCCAGGGTCCTCGGGAATGGTAACTAAAGCAGATCTAGCAAAATGGAAATCAGAACTGATCTCTGAGATGAAAGCAGATATATTGGACACTGTCAACACCATGATTAATAAAGCTAAAGAGGAAATCATGGAGTTGATATAATCCAAGATAGCAAAAGCAATGAAACCTTTTAAACACCTACAAGCAGAAGCCCAGGAAATTAAGAAAGAAAATGAAAGTTTGTGCAATAGAATGAATTTGGCAGAAGAGCAAATTTCTGACCTAGAAGACATTATCTCAACCAATGAACTGGAAAGGCATAATCTATGGAAAAAAGCAGGTGATAATGAAAAGTCAATCCAACAGCTCCTAGATGATTCAAAGAAGAATAACATAAGATTGATTGGAGTCACTGAGGAAGCAGAAGACAACGCTAAATACATCAAAAAGCTATTCACAGAGATAATGGCAGAAAACTTCACAGAAAAAGGTAAAGAATTGGACATACAAATATATGAAGCATACAGACCGCCATATGCACATGACATGAAAAAAATATAAATCTAGGCATATCATCATAAAACTCTCAGATATCCAAAAAAAGAATGCAATACTGAATGCAGCCAGAGAAAAGAAAACAGTTACATTCCAAGGGAAGCCCGTCAGGATCACAGCGGACTTCTCAACTCAAACACTCAATGCAAAAAGAGCCTGGAGTGAAGTCTTCCAAGCCCTAAAGGAAAACAACTTCCAACCCAGACTCATGTATCCTGCCAAACTATCCTTCAAAATTGATGGGGAAACAAAATACTTTCATGACAAAGAACACCTGAAAAACCACAAATACAAAATTTGTGCTCCAAAACATTTTAAAGAATATCTTGGAGAAAAATAAGGAAAGTTACAAATCCATGAGACCTAACCGAGTCAACCCATGGGACTAAACAAGAAATTGATGGGCAAAGGGTAAAAGTAGAATAACACAGCCAAGAACAGGAAAACATGGCAGCACTCAATTTACCTATGTCAGTCATAACCATTCATGTCAATGGACTCAACACGCCAATTAAGAGATACAGACTGGCAGAGTGGATCAAAAAGCAAGATCCTACAATCTGCTGCATACAAGAAACACACCTAATTCAGAACGAAACCCATGGACTAAAAGTAAAGGGATGGAAAACAATACTCCATGCGACAGGAAACAGCAAGAAAGCAGGAGTGGTGATTTTATTTGCAGACAGAATAGACTTCAAGCCAAAACAGAACAAGAGAGATAAAGATGGACACTATCTTTTAGTTCAGGGGAAAATCCAAGAGACAGAAATCACAATCTTAAATATCTATGCTCCAAATTCTAATGCACCCAACTATATAAAACAAATATTAATGGACTTGAAAAACCAGATAAACTCCAATCCAGTAATAGTAGTGCACACCGCAATACACCACTGTCACAAAGAGAAAGATCAACTGGGCAAGAAGTCACTAAGGAAATCCTTGAGCTGAACCAGACTCTTCAGCAAATGGGCTTACTAGATGCCTGCAGAGTATTTCACCCCACAAAGTCAGAATATATATTCTCAGCTGCTCATGGATCTTTCTCCAAAATAGGCCATGTGCTCATTCATAGACAGGGTTAAGCAAATATAAAAGGATTGAAGTTAGCCCTTGTATACTGTCAGTCTATAGTGCCCTGGATTTTGGAGCTGAATAGCAAAGGAAAGCCCAGGATCTTCACAAACACATGGAAACTGAACAACACTCTGCTGACCAACCAATGGGTCACAGAATAAATTAGAGAAGAAACTGAGCAGTTCTTATAACTAAACGATAACCCCAGTACAACATGTAGAAATTTAAGGGACACAATGAAAGCAGTTATACGAGGAAAATTCATTGTAGTGAAAGCCTATATCCAGAAAACGGAGCAAGCTCAAACAAACAAGTTAATGCTGAACCTCAAGCGACTAGAAAGAGAGGAGCAAAACAAACCCAAAGCTTGCAATAGGGAAGAAATTATAAGGATCAGGACAGAAATTAATGCAATAGAAACCAAGAGAACGGTTCAAAAAATCAATGAATTGAAAAGTTGGTTCTTTGACAAGATAAACAAAATTGGTGGACCCTTAGCCAACCTCATTAAACAAAGGAAGGAAAAGGCTCATATCTATGCTATTAGGAATGAGAACGGAGAAATTACTACGGACCCAGAGGATAATCAACACCTACTTTGAAAATTTAGACTTCAATAAAATGGAATATGTAGAAGAAATGGGTAGATTTCTAGACACATACGAACTCCCAAAACTGAATAAAGACGATATAGAAATGTTAAATGCCCCAATAACAATCTGTGAAATTGAAAATGTAATTCAAAACTTGCCAACAAAGAAAAGCCCTGGACCTGACGGTTTTACTGCTGAATTGTATAAAACTTTTAAAGAAGAGTTAGTGCCTCTACCTCTGAAACTCTTCAATGAAACTGAAAGGGAAGTAGTACTCCTAAACTCATTCCTGGAAGCAACCATTACCCTGATTCCAAAAGCAGAGAAAGACCCAACCACAAAAGAGAACTACAGGCCAATATCTCTAATGAACATCGATGCAAAAATCCTTGATAAGATCCTGGCAAACAGAATACAGAGAATTATCAAAAAGATTATACACCCTGACCAAGTTGGATTCATCCCAGGGATGCGAGGATGGTTCAACACACGCAAATCAATTAATGTTATACACTATATTAACAGGCTTAAGGACAAAAATCATATGATCATCTCAATTCATGCAGAAAAAGCGTTTGACAAAGCACAACACGCATTTTTGTTCAAAACTCTACAGAGATCGGAATAGATGGTCTGTATCTCAAACTAATGAAAGATATCTATGAGAAACCTTCAGCCAGTATCATACTAAATGGTCAAAAATTGAAACCTTTCACACTAAGATCAGGAACAAGACAAGGATGTCCTCTCTCACCACTTCTGTTCAATATAGTTCTCGAAATATTAGTCATAGCAGTTAGGCAAGAGAAAGAAATTAAAGGAATAAAGATTAGAAAAAAAGAAATTAAATTGTCATTATTTGCTGATGACACGATACTCTATCTAGAGGATCCTAAAACTCAATTAAAAAACTGCTGGACCTAATTGACAATTTTAGCTGCATAGCTGGTTACAAGGTCAAAGTTAAAAAATCCATAGCCTTTGTATACACAAACAATAGACCCACTGAGAAATAAATTGGAGAGTCAGTCCCTTTCACAATAGCACCCTAAAAAAATAAAATACCTAGGAATCAATCTAACAAAGGAGGTGAAAGACCTCCACTCTGAAAACTATATCACTCTGAAAAAGGACATAGAAGATGATTTCAAAAAATGGAAAGACATACCTTGCTCCTGAGTAGAAAGAACCACTATTGTCAAAATGGCTATACTCCCAAAACTACTCTACACATTCAACGCAATGCTGATTCAAATCCCAACAGCATATTTCACAGATCTAGAGAAAAAAAATCCAAACTTTCATCTGGAACCACAAAAGACCTAGAATAGCCAAAGCAATTCTAAGCAACAGGGACATGGTGGCGGGGTATTGCAACTCTGAATCTGAAACTATACTATAAAGCCACTGTGATAAAAAACTGCATGGTACTTTCATAGTAACAGAACTGAGGATCAATGGAGTAGAGTAGAAGATCCAGAAACTACTCCAGATACACTGAGCCACCTCATCTTTGACGAAGGAGCATAAAATCCTCAATGGAGGAAAGATAGCCTCTTTAACATATGGTGCTGGAAAATCTGGTCTTTAGCTTTCCAAAGACTAAAACTAGATCTAACTCTTTCACTGTGTACCAAGCTAAAATCAAAGTGGATAAGAGACCTAAATATTAAAACAGACACTCTAAACCTTCAGCAAAACAGGTTAGGTAAAACTCTCGAAGACATTGGCTTAGGGAAAGACTTCAGGAAGAAAACTTGTATAGCACAGGAATTGGCTGAGGAAATCAACAAATGGGACCTCATTGTTTTAAAAAGCTTCTGCACAGCAAAGGAAACCATCAACAGTGAAAAAAGGCAACCAACAATGTGGGAAAATATCTTTACCAACTGTTCCTCAGACAAAGAGCCACTATGTAGAATGTATAAAGAGTTTAAAAAACTCAGCCCACCCAAATTTAGAGACCCAATTCAAAAATGGGCATCTAAAGTCCACAGATATTTTTCAGAGGAAGAAGTAAGAGCAGCTAAGAAGCATATGAAGAAATGCTCAACATCATTAGTCATTCAAGAGATGCAGATGAAAATAACATTGAGATTTAATCTCACTCCACATTGAATGGCTGCCATTTCTGATTCAGCAAACGGCAAATGCTGCTGAGGCTGCGGAGAAGAAGGAACCCTTCTCCATTCTTGGTGGGAATGTAGACTCGTACAACCCCTATGGAGAACGGTTTGGAGATTCCTCAAAAAGCTAGAATTTGAGGTCCCCTTTGATGAGGCCATTGCCCTGCTGGGTATATACACACAAGAATTAAAAGACTCATATCACAGTGATATATGTGCACCCATGTTTATAGTAGCGCAATTTATGATTGCTACATCTTGGAAACAACCCGAATGTCCATCAACTAAAGACTTGATAAAAAAGCTGTGGTTCTTCTACAGAATGGAGTATTACTCTGCCATAAAAAACGATAAGTTTGAATCATTTCTACTTAAATGGATATACCTTGAGGATATCCTCATAAGTGAAATAAATAGGTCACAGAGGGGTACATATCGCATGTTTTCTCTGGTATGAGAAAATAAAGATGTACATGAGTCCTAGAATTTTATGTTATATATTGTGAAATAGAAAATTCTCAATGTAAAATAGGGAGAAGGGGGAAAAATGATGAGATTGTAAGAAAAAAGTAAGGAAACAAAATTTATATACATGGGGGAGTGGTATGGTGGGTAGGGCTATGGGAAAAATGCGAATTAAATTGTGTGTTTTACTGGTACAAATCCCCATTATGGGGTGCAATCATGATGCATATATGTGACGTACCAATAAAGATTAAAAAATTTAAAAAAAGAAAGTTTTTTCCAAGGAGCAATTAAGATTCACATGCATTTTAAAATTTTTTGACATGTTTTTATGTAGGAGTATTTCTAGATGTTGTATTTTAACCTAACATGTTGTCTCATTTCCTTAGTGAGGAATCAGAAATTACACTTTGTTGAATGACTACATTTTATTACACTATATTCACAGTTCTTGTTTTTAATTGCAGTATTTTCTTCGTTATCTTTTCTTTTCTTGAATTTATTTATTGCTTATTTGTTTGGTATTGTTTTGTTTTCAGTTATTTTTCATCCCATTGCCCTTTGCTACTATTCAAGTTTATCAAACTTTTCCATTTCATTATCTTCTAATATGTTCTCTTTCAGTATTCCTAAGTAGAATAAATTGTTGTTTATAAAAATGTGTATTATTGGGCTGGGGATTTAGCTCAGTGGTTCCGGTGCCTGCCTTGCAAGTGTAAGGGCCCAAGTTTGATCCCCACTCACCACATACCAGGTCTGGTGGCTTACACCTGTAATCCCAGCACTCACGAGACAGAGGCAGGTGGATTGTTGTGAGTTGAAGGATGAGCTCAGGCCCAACCTGACCTATAAAAGCAAGACCTTGTCTCAAAAATTAAAAAAAAAAAATTATTATTTGTGCTTTGAGAAAACACACAAAGCATATGCAACACAAAGCTCAAACTTACTGCATCAGTCCTTGGAACAAGATGGCATTTAAAATTCTTTCACACTTTTCATTTGTTTCTTACTCCCAAGCCTTAGCCTTTTTGAACTACTGTGACATTTTTATAATTGTCTATATATTTTATTTCATTTCAGTGAGATTTAAAATTTTAAAAATATGCAAATATACATTCTTATGTAGTTTTTTCAACATTTAATTATCATTAATTATTTCTTTTTTTGTTTTACTCTGAGGCTTCCATTTTGGTTCACTTGTCTCTTGTTTATAAATTTATATGTTGAGTACTTTCCTTAGTCGAAGGAAGTAAACAATGCACATTTTCTGGTATTTTTGTTCTGACAGATAGATGACATTTATCTTGGATTAATTTAAGAATCTTGAGTTCTAATGATTTTTATTGTAATAGATGATATAATATTCTGTTAAGCTTCAATTATGTAAATGAGAAATTTATGCTATGTTTATATTTGTTTTTTTAAATTGTTTTTAAATTGTTTTTTTCTTTGCAGCTTTTTACTTCTTATAAATCTCAAGTTTTTTTTTTTTTCATTTGTAGAGTTTAAGAATATCTCCTTGATTTGTTTTGGTATATGACTTTCTTTTACCCATGGAACGGAATGTGCATAGTATCCCTGTGGTTTTTCCTTATGGCTAATCAGATACCAAAATATCATTCTCCTCCTCTTCCCTTCCTTTTTTCTTTGTCTTTTCCTTTATTCTTCTTATCTCACTAGATAATTATCAGCAAAATTTCTTTGGAATGATAGAAATGTAATCTAAACTTTCCATTACCAAGTTTAGCACATGGTGTCATCCCCTATGGCCTATGGAGCTGCCAAAAGATCTTCAATCTGGTATGTATACCTAGTAGTAGTTTCATGACAACTGATCTTTCCAATGCTTGTCTTTATTTGTAATTTTTTCAGGCTTCATGTGCCAGCCAAATTGGCTCACTCACTGTTTTCTCAGTGTGTCAATTATTCAACTAATTTCATTTCTGTAACTTTGTTCTTGGAAACTCTCATTTTAAATCCCCGTGATCTTTCTTCCTCACTTTCTCAGTGGAATCCACCCATGATTATTCCATTATGACATTTTGTAACTCATTCATGGCTTTATCAGGTTCTGATTTCTTACATTGATTTGTTTATTTATGTCACCAAAGAGTTGTATGCTTTCTCTTTAAAAAAAATCTCAGTATTTTTGTGTTATCTGTGCCTTTTAATCCACTGTGATATGCTTTTTTAGGTTTTTAAAGCATATTTTTAAATATTCTCCAATAGTTAGGGGCCTGTTGGTCAATTTTCTGTTTCTGTGACAAAATACTGGAGTAAACCTTAAAAGGAGAGGGGCTTGTTTGCCTCATGGTTTCAGAGCTTTTGGCGTGTTTTAAGGGCTTTTATCTGGGCCAGAACACATTATGGGAACCATTCTTTCCTCTGTGACTAGGAATCACAGTTAAGACATGGAAAGGAGCTGGGATCTCAATGTCCCATTTGGATCACACCCTAGTGGCCAACTCCTCCCCAGGAGGTCTCATCCCCTAAAGGAACTTCTACCTTGCAAAAGTGCCACAGGCAAGGAACCAACCCTTCAACAATGAGCTTTAGTGGGAAACTTCAGATGCAAACAATAGCTTATCTTGAGGTCAATTTTTTTTTTTCATTCATCTTTTATTCATGACCTAGTACAATGCAAAGATCTTCTGCTCAATGAAGAATGGATGAAATCAATAAAATCTTAATTAAGTAAAGTCAGTGAAATTCCCTCCTGGTGGATGCTTGCTTCAGAGACAGTCAGCTGACGTCCCAGCATTTGTTCTCCTGTCAGACTTCTCAGTGAAGACAAAGGTGTCGGGGTGATTGGCAGAGCAGCTCCTGGATTCAGATTCAGGAATCAACTAACTGGACGAGAGAAGACTCCAGGAAAAGTGGAAGCAGAACTCCATATAAGACAGCTTGGGCAGGAGTAATGAGGCTGAAAATTGTGTGTGTGTGTTTGTGTGTGTGTGTGTGTGTTTTCTGTTTAGGGCAAAGAAAAGAAACAGAATTTTTATTGCCACCTTGAGTTTAGAAGGTCTAGTTTGAAGTGTACCAATGAAATTCCCAAGGAGGAAAATATAGGTTAGAAATTTGATAGATCATTTCTTTAAGATTTTATCAGCAAGCTGCCAAATAGCAAAATACCTTTGAAATAATTTTTGTCTTCCTAAAATGAATAAAAAAGTGTGTATTTATTTTATTCTCTAGTGTTGTTAATCCATGGACTTCATCATAATCATTCTTCCTAATTAAGGCAAGGCTGGAAGAGTTTCTGGCTGAAGCTATGTGTCTACCAATACCAGAAATGGAGGTGAACAGAGGTAAGACCTCATGGAAATTCTACAAGTGGGCAGAGTTGCATACTAC